>JAJOZX010000381.1:645000-652500 GCA_023014485.1 Bathynomus jamesi
TGAAATAGCGGCAATTCGAACAGCCATCGAAGAAGGAAGGCTTTCAGCTGGCCCGTATCCAAGCCCATCCAGCCGTCGAGATCAAACTAATGAGGAACCTGCTGGTTTACGTCGATGCGAACGGAAGAGAGGTCATCGTAGTTCCTAAAAAGTTGAGAGAGCAGCTCATTTGGAACGCCACACGACGTCGGGAGCATGCATCCGGGAGCTGCAGGGACTACAGAAATCCTACGGGACCTCTATTTTTGGCCAGGTATGGTTCAACAGGTACGGCAGGTAGTCCAAACGTGCGACACGTGCGCGCGAAACAAACAGACGCGGAAAGTGACTGTGGAAACAATGCCTTGTGTGCGAGGCCACAGTCCGTGGGAACTTCTGCACGTGGACTTAGTTGGTCCCCTTCCTCCGACCGGGGAAGGCAGCAATTATATCCTCACGTGTGTGGACAGTTTCAGCAAGTTTACCATCCTGGCAGCAATAAAGGACAAGACGGCCCGGGAGGTGGCGGACAAGTTCCATCGTTTAATACTGTGCAAACTGGGCGCCCCTTCAGCAGTAGTATCCGACCAAGGTAAGGAGTTCTGGAACTACCTTGCAGGAGCTCTTCCGGTTTGGGAAGTACAACACCAACGGACCGCCGCATACCATCCCCAAAGCAACGGGAAGATCGAACGTCTGAATAAGGATCTGCATCAAACTCCGCATACTTTGTGAAGAAACTGGACGAGACTGGGATAAAATCCTCGACACCGTGGAATTGTCCCTGAACATCCGAGTGCACCGAGCCACGGGGTATTCTCCGTTCTTCTTGATGTACGGGCGAACCCCAACGTACCTTCAAAGCTATTTCGCATGCCACAGGAGGCGTGCGTGAGCCCGTACAACCCAGAGGAATACGCCGAAGACCGAAAGAGGAGTCTGAGCGAAATCTACCGCCGAGTGGAAGAGTTCATGCGGAGATACGAGAAGGCTAACGGAATCAAGGAATTGAAGCCGTTCGAAGAAAAGGCGCCCCATGGCTTGGTGTACATTGATTACCCACGACCGGGCAGAGGCAAGTTGGAGCCCCGGTACGAGGGTCCATACATCATCATTGAACAGAAGACTCCAGTCACTTATCTTCTGCGTCACATGATCACTGGACATCAGATAGTGATCCATCGAGACCGCATCCGCCGCAGCATCGATGCCCCATGGGACGTCGAGCGACAAGGCGGGGCGGACGGCGCAGGGGATGAGATGGGGGAAGAGCCACTGCCCCTCCTCTCGGGAGCTTCGCCCTCGACACCGGAGAAACATCAACACGGGGAAGTGAACCGGAAGGCGCCTCCTGCCCCCTGGCAGGACCGAGTGGCGGAACGAGGACCGCCGGGAGCTTCCGAACTACTTCCTCACGGAGAGCTTCGCCCAGGACAGGGAGAAACATCGACTAGGGGAGGTGAACCGGAGTGCGCTTCTTGCCCGCTGGCAGGACCGAGTGGCGGAATGGGATCCGCCGGGCGCCTCCGAGCAACTTCCTCCCCGAGAGCTTCGCCCAGGGAACGGAGGAACATCGACCCGTGGAGGTGAACCGGAGTGCACCTCCTGCCCCCTGGCAGGACCGAGTGGCGGGCAGGAGCCGCCTGGTGCTTCCGAACTACCTCCTCGCGGGGACCTTATGGGAATAGGGTCCCCCGGAGAAAGCAGACAGGCTGCTTTCACAGGGCCACCGTTGAGCGTCCGTATGCTCTTAGGCCCCGACCTCGAGTACACTACGAAGAACGAGGATGACTAAAACTAAATGTGTCAGTGTTAGTGTCCCAATAAAGGGGACAAAAATGTAAATTTTTGTGAAATGGGAGTAAATTTTTGAAAATTGTGAGTAAAGTGATATACCCGACCCTAGTTAAGAAAGTTTGCATCGGAGTGCAAAATTAAAGGAGGGGAGGGATGTCGTAACCATGAAGTTTGCATGCAGAAATCTTTTAAAATAAGTGCAGAAATTTTAGTTTTAAGGTTTCGTTGTGTACATCTCTGAAAGCAAGGTGGTTTGGCTTATAAATATTCATGAACGAATAAATCAGAAATGTTTCAGATTGTTTAACGTTTGTTCTATCTTAATTCGGATTCTCAGGGAAGTGATAAAGCCGAACCACGTGGGGACAGAGGTTTATCACCGAGACCCGACCCCAACGGGAAGGGCAATCCAACGGATTTGGGTGTATATGCAAATGGTTGGGTTCCTCTTTCGCTGGGTCGAAAATTTTGGATTCGTTTCGCGGATGGTGCGACTTTTGTAAGGCAGATTCGAAGACGCTTGCTAAAATTGAACCATAAAATTGGGACTTCGAATCTGTTAACTATATTTAAATGTATTTTTGGGAAGAAGGAGGGGTCTATACTCGGAAATCAGGTCCAGCTCCAATCAGGGGCCCAGGATCCTGGGAAACGTAGTAAAGACGCCTTCTTTCCCTCTTGTATGGGTAATACCTTCTGGGGGACGGCCTTGGGAGAAACAAATGGTTTGATAGGCTTTCAGAACATTGGAAGGCGGGGTCCTTCAAAATTGTAAAGTAAATTCGAAAATTGTTAAGTCAGTTGGTAGTCGTCCTCCTTGAAATTAACTGTGGCTAAATAAACTCTATTAGACTTGTGGTGTAAGAAAATTTAGAATTGAAAGTATAATGTCTAAGGATTGAAATTAAGAACTTGTATTGCATTTCATTCGTTTACGCGGAAACTTGTGCATAAGAATTTTATTGTTAGCGACCTTAACCGAGAACTTGGTTGGATCTTAATTAATGTTAGCCAACGGACCAAGAATTTTGTGAACTTTCCATTAATTTAATTTGGTTCAAATTAAATGCTAAACGGGGTACGCGTGCCCTAGTTTACTGAACCCGTCAATTTGGGTTCGGAAGGAAGTCCCGTTATTTGGTAGATTGTCGTTTTGGTTTTGGGCGGGCCGTAAATCTGTGGTCCGTACGCAGCACAATTGAGAGTAATTTGTCATCTGCAGTCGTAAGTAGAATAATTCTTCAAATTTCATCGTCGATTTCGACCACTTCATTTCTCGTTATTTGTTTTGTTGCACTAAAATATAAAGCCCCTCTATATAATTACTTAAATTCAGATAACTGTGAACTTTTTCTTTGGATTCATAATGGATTGTATTTTACGAAAATTGGTAAATTTAAGATTTAAATTCAGATACTGTGAACTTTGTCTTGAATTTAAATTGGATTGTATTGTATGAAAATTGGTAAATTTACTTCAGAATAAATTTCTAAATTCATGTACTGTTTCGAGTGACATTTAATAAACTTTATAAGAGGGCGTGTGTTGTTTTAGATACCTTGCAATAGGCCTCTCTTGTAGCTGAGGGTCAATTAACATTCAAAGTAGGCTTCTAAGCCGAAGAACTTACGCCTATCAATTTAAAGGGCCATCCGTCTGGATAGGCCGAGTCATCCTGACGAAAATAAGAAATAATTTGAAATATAATTAAAGGGTAGCGCCCAACTTAAAGGGTGTCAGTGAAGTGAATTAACGTAATTAAAAGGGTGTCCAGCACCATAAATAACTAAACGGGTTGGGCACTACATAAATGGTGTCAGAAGTTACAATAGAAATAAAGGTGCGCAGAATATAACTCAAAGAGTTGCGCACGACACCTAACCTAACCAATCGTTAGGTTAACTGTACGCCCTTGACGATTGGTTAGGTTAGGTCATGATATTTTCGTTAGTTAGCCAAACTTGCCCCACCCTTAAATATTAATAGATTTACTCAAAATCCGGTCAGAGGTCTTTTTCCTTATAAGGAATGAGAAAATGCATCAGGAGCTCTTATTTGTGCATTTAAATTTTTTACCATATATGTGTGACTCACTCTAATATAGATACATATACACATACATATGCGCCTCGGTGGTGTAGTGGTTAGCATTGCTGAATACGAATCCATCGGCCCCTGGATCGAGACCCGGTGACGTCAGGCGGCGCGCAGCAAAACCCAGCTGTTCAGTAGTTTCGGGAATCTTTCACCATTATGGCGACCCCAATCAAGAGGATTCGTGTCGCGACTGACTCGTGGCACCTTTGAGTAGATGTCTAATTCGTTTTGATAACTTTTCTGACTATGTTTGATAGTGGAGGCACAACCTCTTCGAAATAACTCCATAAATTAACCTTCGGCTTCTTTTTCAAAGGTTCTTAATTTTTTCGTGAAACCAAATCAGTTGCTTCATCGCCATAGGTTATATTACGTGCAGGACTAGTGTTGGGTGATGCAGACATCATGATTTTCTCATTTTTTTCACAAACTCAGGCACAGTTACGCAGACAAATTTGAAACGAGAATCTAAAACGTGAGAAATTATGCGAGTAATGTCTGCCTTCTACTGCCTGAAATGATTCTGTAAATTTTCTATTAAATCGTTTTTCATAGTATGAACACCCGCATTATCAGTTATGTTAGGCAAAAATACCACGAGACCCGTTACATCGGGAGACACCATGTGAAGACAAGAAGAATCAGAGGAAAAGTCATTCGTTAATTTTTCACAGCGACTAAGAAGCTTTACAACACATTGAATTAGAGTCCTGAATTAGGTTGCTATAGTATATCATAGTTCGAGGCGTATGCAACAACCGCAGTTTTCGTTGAAGAAGTTGTAGCATATAGAATGTAGAGTTCCATTGGGTGATAACGTCTCTTATAAGTTTGTTTTCGGGTAAATTATGTTGCTTCTGGAATTCCTTTAGTCTGTCAAAGGCTGGAGATGAATAATTAAAATGCAACAGATTAGGCTCGCAATTGCACATACAGTATCTCTGATATAGACTTTTGGCTAAGAAGGGCTTCATCAACTGCGAGTGCTAAAGTATGATTCGCACAAGCAACAGGAGTAATTTTGAGAACGTTAACAGCTTTGGGACAGGATCCTATCTGCTTTGTAGATAGCTGGTGAGGGAAGCTATATTTTGGGGCCTCTTTGCGAGTAACCCGGTGCCCACGTTGGGCTTTTCATCATGAAAAAGAAAAAAATATAGTATTTGTCATTTATCATTACTTAGTCGAACTACTGTATAGTGGATGTAATTTCCCAGAAGAGTTCCTTGTTCCATGTACGGTCTGTGTTTAACATATAAGTTTCTCAGGGGATCATTCTGAGTTTGTGTGTGTGTGTGTGTATATATATATACAGTATTAGGGTGAACCACACATACAGGTGTTTCAGGAGGAAAGGTCAATACTTCGGGAGGTGATAGTATCGGTCATTGTGAGAAAAAAAGTTCATATGAACATGTGTCTAATTCTGAATGGTTACGGAGATAGAGCTGTTTGAATCTACAATTACTGTTTCTAACATTTAATGTTTAAACATTGGCATTTTGAATGGTGTCAGATACAGAAATGACAAATTTGTTACAGTTTACAATACGTTTTCGAAAATCTCACTGTCAACCTCAATGCACTTTGCAACTAATGTGCGAAGATCGCGTGTTGTTCGTCTGAGTTGATCTTGACGTTCCTTTATGCGGGCAGCAGCATCCAAAATGCACGCGAGCAATTCGTCTCTTGTATCCACCTTTCTTTTGTAAACGACTTTTCATCCACCCCCACAAACAATAACACTGGGCAACACGTATTTTATTGAATGATATCTGACACTTGATTCTAGGTAATTTGGGTGCGCTGAATACGAATTTCAACTCGGTTTGGCTCTATCAGGTCCTGATTCTTGTCGACAGCCTATGTGCCATTTTCCAGATTTTTCAAATTAGGACTAAAAAATTAAGTCGTGTTAAATTTTTTTTTCAAGTTTCATGAATACAAGCAGTTCAAACTACAGTAAAATTACATTATAACGATAGAAATGACTTAAAATAAAAAAACAAACAGATATGAAGCTTTCACTGTGGCAAAAATTTTCTTTTGTAAGACTTTCTAGCGTATTTGCTTGTTGATGGCAGGTCTCTTTTCAAGCACCAGCAGTAATCAGCCATCATGTGGGAATCCCAGCGGCCTTGGTACCGTTCCTCCATAATTTTGATATCTTGGTGGAATCTCTCCCCTTGTTCGTCACTTACATCACCTAAATTACTTGGAAATTGGTCAAGATGGCTATTCAAAAAATGCATTTTTATGCTCATATTGCAACCTAACTCTTTGTAGTCCCTTAAAAGGTTTTTTACGATTTCTTCGTAGTTATCTGCCCTATAATTGCCTAAAAAGTTTTCTATCAAGTCCACGAATGAGAACCAGCCATTTTTTTTCGCGTTCATTCATGACATTAGGAAAATTGCTGTCTTTAATCATTGTTCTTATTTGTGGACCGTCGAAAATTCCCGCCTTGATTTTTTCATAACTTAAACTTGGAAATTTTGAAGTTATGTATTTGAAACACTCGCCGTTCGTATCTAAAGCTTTTACATATTGTTTAATGAGGCCTAGTTTTATATGCAGAGGAGGAAATATGATTTTATCTCTGCTCACTAAAGGTGGATTAATTACGTTTTTTTCTCCGACAGTAAGTGATGTTCGTGCTGGCCAGATTTGTTTGAAATAATGTTCTTCCTTGGCTCTGCTGTCCCATAAGCAAAGGAAGCAGGGATATTTAGTATACCCTCCTTGTTGTCCTAGCAGAAAATTAACCATTTTTAAGTCAACACATATGATCCACTCGTGCTCCCTATATTTGATAAGATTTAAAACCTTTTCTATATGTTCATACTTTTCTTTTAATTTTGTTGAGTGCCCAATCGGTATCGAGCCGTATAGATTGCCATTATGCAACAACACACACTTAAGACTTCTTTTCGAACTGTCTAAAAACAAGCGCCAATCATTTGCATCGTAAGACTCAACCCCCATCTTCTTTAACAAACCAACTATGTCGCAGCAATATACTAAACTATCCTCTGTTCTAAAATATTTAACAAGTTCTTCTTCTCTTTTTCTGTAAAATGAAATGTATGTGTTTGAAGTAAGCAAGTTTTTCTCTTTAAGTCTTGAAGCTAAAATTTCCGCAGCCTTTTTTGGCAAATTTAGATCCCTTACAAGATCATTCAACTCGGCCTGGTTAAACTTTTGCGGATCGTTTTGACTTTCAAATACGCTGGGGTCAAAATCGGTGTCTGACTCCTCAAAGTGCATAACAATATTTTCAGGAACATCTTCAACTAATTCTTGAGTTGGCAGACCCTTAAATTTTGGAATGGGGATCTCATTTGAATGTAGCACAGGTCGTATCGCGGTGTCGAAATTTGGGTACTCGATACAATGTTTATTTTTCTTAGTGAAGCCCGAAGTCTTGACAAAGCAAAGGTAGCAATCGGTCTCGTGGTTAGTAGGCTCTCGCCACACCTGATATGGAAAAAAAATTGTAAAGCGTTAACAAAAGCGACGAGAGACTTGTTTTTATGAATTTTATCAAAAGTTATCACCCAAACATTTAACATTTCTGTGTGTTTTAACCTTATGCAATATTTGAGATTCTTATAAACATTTTCTGTA
>JAJOZX010000381.1:657500-765000 GCA_023014485.1 Bathynomus jamesi
TGGGTCTGGTATTAATTGTTTGGCTTGTAGTGTTTTGTACCCTTTATTTTGTAGCATCTTGTTGTTACCATATATTAGAAGTTGGAATTTTTCTTTGCTGAACTTCATGTTGCTGTCATCCACCCACTTAAATAATGTTTCATTGTCATTTTGTAACTTTTCTATATCACCTGGTACTGATATTCCCTTACATATCTTTGTGTCATCTGAGAAACACGATACCATACTGTCATTGATATCTGCATCATTGTCTGCAATCAGTATTATAAACAGCGAGTGAGCTAATACTGTACCTTGTGGAAGAGAGCTGATGACTTTTGAAACTTCAGATTTTACTCATTTACTGTCACTCTTTGTGTTCTTTTGGTAAGAAAATTAAGTAGTCATCGTCCCAGCTTTTCAGTAGTTCCTGTAATCTTAAGTTTGTGTGCTAAAATTCTATAATCACATTTATCGAAGGCTTAATCAAAATCGACAAATATTGCATCTACGGTATGTTTTGACCTCTACAAAAGGTTTCCAAAGATTTTATTTTGGTGGTCTAGTAAGTGTGATAGGCTTGACCTTCCAACCTTGAAACCATGTTCTTTCGGGCTGAATAAATTCTTTTCTTGGAGGTAATCATCAATTTGCCTCTAATTACACGTTCGAAGTAATTTATAAGATGGGAGTTGAAAGCTTTTGGCTAATGGTTCTTAGATTTTGCTCTGTTACTTCCTTTGAATAAAAGATCAATGTTCGCGTTCTTCAAAGGCAGTGGAATTTGTCCTGTGTCGAGTGATTTTCTCCATAGTAAGTATAGAACTCCATGTGATTGGACCTGGTGCTGAATTTTCTCGTATTTGTGATAAAGCCTTAATTGAGTCTTTTCCCAAGAACTCTAAATCCATTAATAGATTCGTATCCGAACTTGTTCTTGGCTGATTTATATCTATGTCATAGAATTTATCTGGATTTTCTATTTTCTTCTCAGGCTTAAAGGTGTTGAACACAGTTAAATTGTTTCTTAAGCAGTTCGTTCATTTTTTCTGGGTCATTCGTGTATTCGGTCGCCCTGAGCATCTTTTAATGGAACGATATTCTCTTAACATTGCAATTTTTCTTTGTGCAAACGTGTAAAAACATTCTGGATTATTTTTATATATTTTGCAACCTTGTTTTTCTACTCGTTTGTTTTGAGGATGAATGTTTGTTTTAGGTCCACTTCTATTTCGCATAGTTTTTCTTTAGTTTGAGTCTCCTTGCTTCAATTCTGCATCCATGGAGTTTTTATACGGTTTGTTTCCGTTGTCCAAATAAATAATGTCCTGATTTTTCTTTCGAGCTTGCTACTCTTTTTTCGTCTCTTCGGAACATGTTTCAGCAATATGGGTTTAGTTTCGTTTTCTACTATTCTACTGTAGATAGTATTTCTTTTGGAGTCTTCTCGCGAAGTATTAATTCCCAGTTTAGTTTCTTTAAATATGCATTTTCACTTATCAATCTACTTTCTCTGGAATTATATTTGAACCATAAAATATTACTTCTGTCTCTCTGGGATACGCTTTAGGTTTCCTGGTTGCTAACTTTATTTATATATCGATTAGGTTATAATCATGATCAGAGAAATTTGGGTGCGTTACTTTTTTATACTCTGATGTCTGTTATTTATCGAAATTAAACCCAAAACGCTCTTTTCTTTACGCTTTCCAGAATTCCTGTGCGTATATATATATATATATATATATATATAATATATATATATATATATATATATATATATATATACACACGGTATATTATATTTTAAAATCATGACATATTATAATATGATAATAAAAACCCACTCTAATAGACAGAGTTTATTTTCACAACAGTTTCGATGCCCACTGGCATCCTCTTCGGGTGGATACAGAAAAACGAATGAACCAAAAACAATAGGGAAAACAGTCCAGGGACCATTAAGAAATTCGCACCTAGGTTAGAGCCCGTTCTCCCGACACTGGAAGGGCATTTTTATTAAAGAGACCCGCTTATAAGTACATTCTCACAAATTTAAAACTATCTTCTTGTTCTATACATACAGATTCTATTATTATTTTTTTAACATAATTATTACATTTATTATTAAATTTATTACATTTAATATTGCATTATTATTTATTACAGAAATTATAAATTTATTATTACATTGATTATTACATTGTTGTTTATTATACAGAAATTATAAACCGAAAAACGAATGAAACAGGCGAGAAGGAAACAAACCAGAGACCATTGAGAAATTCGCACCTATGTTAGATCCCGTTCTCCCGACACCGGAAGAGCATTTTATTACAGGGTCCCGCTTATAAGTACATTCGCACAAATTAAACCTATCTTCTTGTTCTATACATACAGATTCTATTATTTTGACATAATTACTGCATTATTATTTCATTTACATTTTTTAACATTTATTATTATTACATTTACACTAATTATTACATTTATTTTATTACCTTTATTATTACATTTATTACATTTATATTTATTTCCACATTTATTACTTCCATTATTACATTTACATTTACGTTTATTATTCCATTTACATTTTACCAAAAAAAGAAAAAATCGAATGAACCAAAAGCGAGTAAGGAAACAATCCAGAGACCTTTAACAAATTCACACTTAGGTTAGAACCCGTTCACCCGACTCCGTAAGGAATTTTTTGACCAAGAATTTCATTAAAGGGTTCAACTTATCTAAGTACCTTCGCACAATTTTAAGTTTGCTTTGGCGTTCAAATATTCGTCTACCGTGAAAAGTAAATTGGTTAGGAATAACGTTGCAAAACAGGAATAAGCCTGTGTCTACAGCATTCCCTGTAAAAATTGTGATTTAGTATACGAGGAGAAACTGGAAGAAATATTGAAACCCGTATTAAAGAACACAAATATGCCTTCAGAAGTTGTAATACTAATAATGCCATTTTTTTTTTATCACGCCAGCCAAAATAATCATGCTACAGATTAGGAATCAAGTAAGTTACTTTATAAATGTAATAATTATGTCAAAAGAAAAATAATAGAATCTGTATGTATAGAACAAGAGGATAATTTTAATTTGTGCGAAGGTACTTATAAGTTGGACCCTTTAATGAGATTCGTGGTCAAAAAATCCCTTACGGAGTCGGGTGAACGGGTTCTAACCTAAGTGTGAATTTCTTAAAGGTCTTTATTGTTTCTTTACTCGCTTTTGGTTGATTCGATTTTTTTTTTTTTTGTAAAATGTAAATGGAATAATAAACGTAAATGTAAATGTAATAATGGAAGTAATAAATGTGGAAATAAATATAAATGCAATAAATGTAATAATAAAGGTAATAAAATAAATGTAATAATTAGTGTAAAGGTAATAATAATAAATGTTAAAAAATGTAAATGCAATAATAAATGCAGTAATTATGTCAAAATAATAGAATCTGTATGTATAGAACAAGAAGATAGGTTTAATTTGTGCGAATGTACTTATAAGTGGGACCCTGTAATAAAATGCCCTTCCGGTGTCGGGAGAACGGGATCGAACCTAGGCGCGAATTTCTTAATGGTCTCTGGATTGTTTCCTTCTCGCCTTTTTCATTCGTTTTTCGGTTTATAATTTCTGTATAATAAACAACAATGTAATAATCAATGTAATAATAAATGCAAAAAACTTCACGAGGAGGATGCCAGTGGGCGTCGAAACTGTCGTGGAAATAAACTCTGTCTATTAGAGTGGGTTTTTATTCTCAATGTAATAATAAATTTATAATTTCTGTAATAAATAAGACTGCAATATTAAATGTAATAAATTTAATAATAAATGTAATAATTATTTAAAAAAAAAATAATAATAGAATCTGTATGTATAGAACAAGAAGATAGTTTTAAATTTGTGAGAATGTACTTATAAGCGAGTCCCTTTAATAAAAATGCCCTTCCAGTGTCGGGAGAACGGGATCTAACCTAGGTGCAAATTTCTTAATGGTCCCTGGACTGTTTTCCCTCTTGTTTTTGGTTCATTCGTTTTTCTGTATCCACCCGAAGAGGATGCCAGTGGGCATTGAAACTGTTGTGGAAATAAACTCTGTCTATGAGAGTTGGTTTTTATTATATTTTGACCTTCACGTAGAAAAAAGTGAAGTTTTTTGCATTTAATATTATAATAATTTAAAATCATTACATTTATTGCATTTATATTTATTTCCACATTTATTATTTCCATTATTACATTTACATTTACGTTTATTATTCCATTTACATTTTACCAAAAAAAAAAATCGAATGAACCAAAAGCGAGTAAGGAAACAATCCAGAGACCTTTAAGAAATTCACACTTAGGTTAGAACCCGTTCACCCGACTCCGTAAGGAATTTTTTGACCAAGAATTTCATTAAAGGGTTCAACTTATCTAAGTACCTTCGCACAATTTTAAGTTTGCTTTGGCGTTCAAATATTCGTCTACCGTGAAAAGTAAATTGGTTAGGAATAACGTTGCAAAACAGGAATAAGCCTGTGTCTACAGCATTCCCTGTAAAAATTGTGATTTAGTATACGAGGAGAAACTGGAAGAAATATTGAAACCCGTATTAAAGAACACAAATATGCCTTCAGAAGTTGTAATACTAATAATGCCATTTTTTTTTTATCACGCCAGCCAAAATAATCATGCTACAGATTAGGAATCAAGTAAGTTACTTTATAAATGTAATAATTATGTCAAAAGAAAAATAATAGAATCTGTATGTATAGAACAAGAGGATAATTTTAATTTGTGCGAAGGTACTTATAAGTTGGACCCTTTAATGAGATTCGTGGTCAAAAAATCCCTTACGGAGTCGGGTGAACGGGTTCTAACCTAAGTGTGAATTTCTTAAAGGTCTCTTTATTGTTTCTTTACTCGCTTTTGGTTGATTCGATTTTTTTTTTTTTTGTAAAATGTAAATGGAATAATAAACGTAAATGTAAATGTAATAATGGAAGTAATAAATGTGGAAATAAATATAAATGCAATAAATGTAATAATAAAGGTAATAAAATAAATGTAATAATTAGTGTAAAGGTAATAATAATAAATGTTAAAAAATGTAAATGCAATAATAAATGCAATAATTATGTCAAAATAATAGAATCTGTATGTATAGAACAAGAAGATAGGTTTAATTTGTGCGAATGTACTTATAAGTGGGACCCTGTAATAAAATGCCCTTCCGGTGTCGGGAGAACGGGATCGAACCTGGCGCGAATTTCTTAATGGTCTCTGGATTGTTTCCTTCTCGCCTTTTTCATTCGTTTTTCGGTTTATAATTTCTGTATAATAAACAACAATGTAATAATCAATGTAATAATAAATTTATAATTTCTGTAATAAATAAGACTGCAATATTAAATGTAATAAATTTAATAATAAATGTAATAATTATTTAAAAAAAAAATAATAATAGAATCTGTATGTATAGAACAAGAAGATAGTTTTAAATTTGTGAGAATGTACTTATAAGCGAGTCCCTTTAATAAAAATGCCCTTCCAGTGTCGGGAGAACGGGATCTAACCTAGGTGCAAATTTCTTAATGGTCCCTGGACTGTTTTCCCTCTTGTTTTTGGTTCATTCGTTTTTCTGTATCCACCCGAAGAGGATGCCAGTGGGCATTGAAACTGTTGTGGAAATAAACTCTGTCTATTAGAGTGGGTTTTTATTATATTTTGACCTTCACGTAGAAAAAAGTGAAGTTTTTTGCATTTAATATTATAATAATTTAAAATCATGAAATATTATAATCAATGACTAAAGTATTTGCTTAAATCCTGCTTTTGTACCATTATAATCAGTCATAATAATTTTCTTACCAACAAACTTTTGCTCCAAATTAATGCTCAGAAGAACGCAAATATAAACTTTCGTACCGTTATGCGTGATATATTTTCGTACCAAATTCCTTTGCAGAAAAACATAAACAAAACCATAGTTAAAATAAATATTTTCAGCTATGTCTAACGATGGATATTTTTTGGGCGATATTTCAGGACGTGAATATCGTAGCGACAGATATTGGGTACATAAATGAAGTGTGTCTCACGGGATAAATTTTCCAACAAAAGGAAAAAAAAATGTTTGTCTTACATAAATGCGTGAATATATATTTTTCTTACGATCACATTTCCAAATAAGTTTTTCACATTACTGTAATTTGTAAATGTGAAGAAAAGATAACTGAAGAGAGGTACGTAACTATATTTGAGGAAATAGTGTCGTGCCTGGATATAATGGAAGAGAGAGAGAGAGAGAGAGAGAGAGAGAGAGAGAGAGAGAGAGAGAGAGAGAGAGAGAGAGTAATGTTCCTCACATAAATCCTCCTCATTCCTGAGGATATTTTTTATATTTCCTTCGGAATGAAATTTTTATACGTCTTTTAGTTCAACATTTATATAAAAATAAAACCTTTTTCTATTTTTTTAAACTCTTATAATAAATCTCCTTTATCATTAGGTCTAAAATCGCTCAAGTAAAAAGACGAATCGAATCTAGCAAATAAAGCTAGAATCTAATTGAAGTAAAATTAAAATAATGAATTAAAATCATTCACCGTCGTAATTTTGATTGTCGACTGTAAATAAATGAATGAATTCTAAAAAAAGGAGATAAATGCGTAGGAAGAAAGATTTTCTTACAATTTTAACGTCAAAATTTTTGTTCTTTCATTTTTACGAATTTTATCGCAGTTTTGCGTTAATAATTGCTGTTGACGTTAATTTTGGCGTTAACCTTTTTACATAACAATTTAGCGTTAAAATGATCTCATAACAGCTTATCAGAGGAAAAATATCACGTTAAAAATGATTAAAAACAACACGGATCTAATTCTGTTAAACAGTTTTAAAGTATATATATATATATACACACACACACACACACACAGCGTGTATAGATAGTTACTCTTAAACTCTTAGCACTATTGAGAGATAGTCTAATACGTACATTATTCAAGTTGTTGACAACAACACAATAATCCTGTTCATGAGTGGTATTAAATAGAACTTTAGCTGAATTAAAAAGGATCGAGGATTGAACTTGATGTAAAATTCGCCTCCGTTTTCCTCATGGGTTACCAATTAGCTGAAGAACTTCAACTGTGCGTTCCAAGGATTTCTAAGTCCATGACAAAAATTTGGTCTTCTTCAGGAACTGATAAGACGTACCATCGATTACCACTGTCGAAATACGCTGGACCAATTAGGTAATGATAGTAACAATCAGTGAGGAGAGCCAGAAACTGGTACAGCGCTCGAACCAAACTAGTGCAGACCTTTGCGTTAACTCCTACATTATTATTACCAGCACTGTTGGGATTCGAACCCCCGATCTCAGTACCTCCGCTTCGCTTATAGGGAAACGGCGTTACTCACCGAGCTTCGAATGCCGGCTTTTTAGGAAAATGGAGTACATATCTTCAATTGAATTAAAAAAGAGCGCCATACTTTTATTTCAATACTGAATAAAACTGTAA
The DNA here is from genome assembly GCA_023014485.1 of Bathynomus jamesi. Classification (NCBI taxonomy): domain Eukaryota; kingdom Metazoa; phylum Arthropoda; class Malacostraca; order Isopoda; family Cirolanidae; genus Bathynomus; species Bathynomus jamesi. Next base: position 665,006 of record JAJOZX010000381.1, read on the forward strand.
AATAAAATCTGTAAAACTGTAAAATATGTAAAATTTTACAGTCTAGTTTATTAAAATAAAAAAATCCTGTTAATTAAAAAAAATAAAAGTTGGCTATAATATATAATATATATATATATATATATATATATTAATATATATATACACACACACGAGTATATACGTGAAAAAATGCAATTATGTCAGGGACCGACCTTCGTTCAGCTACATGGAACGCACTACGGTATATACAAGACTATAATCTGCATAAACACACTCGCACGCATTTTTCGAATACCGAGTAGACCATTTTACACACTGTGTATGCAAAGACAATCCAGTGAGAAACTTTAAGAGGGAAGAAAGAAGTGTTTACCAATTGTGCTTTCCATTTTTGCTTTCAATTTCTTCAAGTAATTTTTGTTCTTCGTTGTAATGAACAATATGCACTTTTGCAGTGTAAAGAAGAACAACACACACACACACACACACACACACACACACACACACACATATATATATATATGATATATAAATGAAGAAAAACTAATGAGAAATAAAAATTTCCTCATTTTCGTGTGTAAGATCGTTTTATTACACATTCCTAAGAGAATATAAGAACATTATGTTGTGTTTACACGTTCATATGTTTTTGTAACAGAGACAAAGCCACTTTAAGCAAAATACGATACAGCCATTTACGATCCAATCCTTTCTATTTTATGGAGAGAGATCACCATAGATTTATCCACCATTGACAGGCGTTTATCGATTGTGCTGTAGTGGATATATACATATATATATATATATACACACACACACACACACACACTGATATATATATATATATATATATATATATATATATATATATATATATGGTGATTTTTTTTACACATCTGACACTTTAAATGGTTTGTATTTTTTGTTAACTAGAATAAAAACATGAAGTTTTCACTGTACTGTACCTTCTTTACACACGGGAAATTCGTCCCCTAGTGCAAAACATACTCTCTGTGATGTTTTCTCAGCTCATCAACTCTTTGCACACGAACAACAATTTTGCATTACTCTGGACAGAGTATCTGTTGAAATCTGAAATATTTCTTGTTCAGTGGACGTTTTCAATTCTTTTATTGTATGTGGAATCTCTTTAAACACTGTCTTTTAACCCTTTTGGTGTTTTGTGCGTACTTGTACGCAGCGGCTACCATTAGGTTACATTACGTGCAAAATGAACGCTGAAAGGGTTAAATAAGTCCATAGATCAAGGGTCGGGGAACTTTTTTGGGTATTACCCAAAAATCTATTTGAGTAAAATGAAATTACCCCCAGACTTCAAAGTAAACAAAAACAAGCCAATTGCTCTTAAAATTGTTGCATATGGTATACAAAAAATTCAAATTCAAAAAATGTTTATTGGATCCATTATTATGGAGAAATAAAAAAAAGCCACACATGCTGGCATAAGAATAGCACACAAACAAAATTAGTAAAAAGGATTGAAGAACTGAAGAATTTCATTCAAAACATCTCCACTTCAGGTTTTGGAAAAATGATGCTGTTTCATTTTTGATAAAACATCAAAATCAGGACGCAAATTCGTAATATTCTAAAATTTAGAATAACGCCACATTTATGTAACAAAATAAAATAAAAATATATGAAAAAAATATCGGCACAAAGTGTCAAGCACTAAAAGCACCTCTTCGTTTCATGATACCATACACACGACTGAGGCTCTGAGGGAAGCGTCTCTCATACCGCACGCATTACCCCCAAAATTTTTAAATTTACCCCATTTGGGGTAATTTACCCCTGTTCCCCGACCGCTGCCATAGATAAAAGTCACGAGGGTTTAGATCTGGTGATGTTGGTGGCCATGATATTTCTTTATCACAAACTGGAGGAAATCTGTTCGACAGGACTCTTCGGTTGAAAAGGCGTGTAAGTATCGTAAGCTGAGAGAACATCACATGCAGCATGTTTTGCATTAGGGGACTAATTTGAGAGAACATCACATGCAGCATGTTTTGCACTAGGGGACTAATTCACCATGTGTACAGAAGGTACAGTCACTTTTGTTTTTTTTCAGTACATATATATATATATGGGTATATATATATATATATATATATATATATATATATATATATATACAGGGTGGAGCAGAAGTTGGGTACCATAGGGTAAATTACAGTAAAACGTTAAAGTCGTATACCACAGGGTAAATACTAGTCAGTATTCGAAATAATGACCATTAAGTTCAAAAAAAAATTTTGATTCGCTGTACACGTGATGTCTGAACACTTTCTTGCTCTCTAACGTTAATTTTTTCAATTGGTCTATGTCTCCGAGTCATTCAACTTGGACGACAAAGAAACAGTAATTAACAAACATCATGTGTACAGCAAATCGGAAAGTGTTTTCAAATTAATGGTCACCAGTTAGAGTGCTGAATGTAACTTATTCTATGGTGCGCGACTTTTGCGCTACCTTGTATAATAATCGGGTTGTTACGTGGGATCCGAACCACGGGTCGCTACACAGTCTGGACGCAGAGGACGGTCTCCCATCCAACTACTATCCGACCCAGTGTCGCTTAACTTCGCTGATCAACGGGAAGCGGTGTTACGACATTGGCTACGACGTAGCACTATATACTCTATGTATATATATATATATATATATATATATAAGTAAGAAGTACTAAAAAATCTGTAAAAACCTGGAAGTAAATACGTAATAAAGAGTACTTACCAACATCTAGAGTCGGAATTTCTTCAACGATGTTGAGTCTCGGAGAAGGAAGAGTAAACAACGTGGATTCGTTTAATTCCGAAACGTTTCTCCCATCTAATGATCCATTCCACTTAACTAAGTTTTGATGACTGTTGTTCATCGCTGAAGAAGTGGAAGAAAAAGAAGAAAAAGAAGAAGAAGAAGCAGAGAAGAAGAAGAAGAAGAAGAAGAAGAAGCAGTAAAATTCACTCTAAAGGCATCCACTTCCATCCTATTTTCTTTATAAAGTTTACTCGCGAAGTTAAAATTGCGAAAATTGAAGTGTCTGTTCCTAGCCACTGGTCTATCATTAAGGCTGGCTACAAATTTCGACATATTTATCGCGATTAAAACGCTTTTCATAAACAAAAGAAAGAAAATCCACGTAATAAAGTTACCGTTAACCACCTTCATTATTTCTGAATTGAAAATTTGGTAAAATAAAGCGTCATTTCTCATAGTTAATTATTAGTTACGAAATTCACCACGAAGCGGTTGATCCTCATTCGAAGCATTTTGAACTTCGGTCTGTGAGTTTGTATGTCTATCCTGAAATGTGCATTTAGAAATCATTAAATTTTAATTTCCTTATGATTTACAATAGAAAAAAGTAATATATATATATATATGCACTAAAATCACAAAATAACACGTGACCTTATTAATCAGCAAACAACCACAGGGAAAAGGAAACACAAAGTCCGAGCGCTTTCGTGATATATTCACATTATCAAGGAGGAACAGAAAATACTTTGTAATCTCCGTCTATTTTCTGTTCCTCCTTGATAATGTGAATATATCACGAAAGCGCTCGGACTTTGTGTTTCCTTTTCCCTGTGGTTGTTTGCTGATATATATATATATATATATATATATATATATATATATAGAGCAAAAGCGGTCTACTGCAAGTTATACCATTAAATTTGAATTTGTGCATGCATAATAGATGAGATTTCGTTTTTAGAACAAGCCAGGTTTGGTAGTTGGCAAGACTACTACGCCAATATATATGATATATCAGTCTGCTACAAGACACAATTTATTAGCCGCAGGAAAACAAACTTTACATCCCACAAAGCTATTTTTTTTCTCTTGCTAACCAAATGCGTTTCCAATATATATATATATATACACACACACACACCACACTACAGGTAAGTTTAAAATTGTTTAAGATTTAAGAAAATGTATACAAACTGAGTCTTATAGAAGTTCCCTCAAATTTTATGAATTATGATTTGTTCCTTGAACCATTTAAAGTACTGATGTACTCCAAATGATTCTGGTTTTGTTTACTCTCTAAACACTCCAAATAAATACGCCATTCTTCCAAAATATTTGCATAAAACTGAATCTTTTTCAGTGTTTGTCAATTCGTGTTTACACTACTGTAAACAAGCTAGTCTTGAGTCAAAATACTTTGTTATTTTGAGTTAAACTAAACGCATTACAAAGATAATCATTAGAAAAGTGTGTGTATATATATATATATATATTATGTAGGAGGGAGGGGACTAAGGGGGAGCGCCCGCAAATGTGACCCCTTCACGGAAAACGGAGAGAGCCAAAAACAAGGTCTCCAAGGCTCAATTATGTCATTCTTCTTTTTTTTTAATATAAATTTTGAAAAGGTTGTGTAGTGTGTAAGATGTATGTATGTGTAATGAGGAATAGAGGGAGAAGTGTGTGTGTGTGTTTGAGAGCATTCTGGACTGCTCACAGGGTAGATGAGACACGGAAAAAGATCAGCTAAGAAGGACAGTGACAGGAGAAACGGACGTTCCAGGACTCCCTATCTCTTGTGTAACATCTAACCCGGAGTACTTCCCTGATCGATTGGTGTCTACATTCTCCTCCTACAATATATATATATATATACACACACACCTTTCCTTTCAACCTTTCACTTGTTCCGTATGGAGATTCCTCACCTCATGGAGGTCAGGCGTGTTACCTGACCTTTCGAGTTGGGCTGGTGAAGGTGTGTAGTCTTCTTTTGAAGATTTCACCGTCAACACCATCAGTGTTCCGAAGTGCCTCGGGCAGCTGGTTGAATAGTCTTTGTCCTCTGACAACAAATATATATATATATGTTACGTTTTTTTTGTCAAATCGGTCTTTTTGCAAATTCTCCGGTCAGTTTGCAAAGAAACCAAAACAATAGTAATTTTACAAAATGACCTTAAATGTTTGATCATTTTGCAAAAACACAAAAATCGGTCAATTTGCAAAAAACACAAAAATCGGCCACTTTGCAAAATCACCAATAATCTTGTCGGTGTATTTGCAAAATCTCTTGTTCTAATACTGTAGAACCTTCTAGCTCCTAACCTAACCTAACCTAACCACAATGACACTGTTGGTTAGGTTAGATTAGGTTAGGTTAGGAACTAGAAGGTTCTACAGTATTAGAACAAGAGATTTTGCAAATACACCGCCAAGATTATTGATGATTTTGCAAACTGACCGATTTTTGTGTGGTTTTGCAAAATGATCAAACATTTAAGGTCATTTTGTAAAATTACTATTGTTTTGGTTTCTTTGCAAACTGACCGGAGAACTTGCAAAAAGACCGATTTCGCAAAAAAACCTTAACATATATACAGGATGTTTCAGGAGGAAAGGTCAATACTTCGGGAGGTGATAGTATCTGTCATCGTGAGAAAAAAAGTTCATATGAACATGTGTCTAATTTTGAATGGTTACGGAGATGGTGGATACACGAGACGAATTGCTCGCGCGCATTTTGGATGCTGCTGCCCGCATAAAGGAACGTCACGATAGATCAACTCAGACGAACAACACGCGATCTTCGCACACGAGTTGCAAAGTGCATTGAGGTTGACGGTGGGATTTTGGAAAACGTATTGTAAACTGTAACAAATTTGTCATTTCTGTATCTGATACCATTCAAAATGCCAATGTTTAAACATTAAATGTTAGAAACAGTAATTGGTTTCTCTTTCTTGATTACCATTAACAATGCTTTTGTATTTGTAGATTCAAACAGCTCTATCTCCGTAACCATTCAGAATTAGACACATGTTCATATGAACTTTTTTTCTCACAATGACCGATACTATCACCTCCCGAAGTATTGACCTTTCCTCCTGAAACACCATGTATGATATATATATATATATATATATATATATATATATATATAACCTTGGTCTTGCTTCGGCCCGAATTGTTCATTCTGACGAAGGTCAAGCGTGTCACTCCACCTTAGACCTACAGTTTAACGTGGAATCCGAACCACGTCCCACCTCGGACTGTCAGAAATTACAAAATCCTTGCCCGGACTCGATCTCAAGACCTCCTGATCAGCAGCCCAGCGTCTTAACCACTATGTTAGCCAGGGTATCCACTTATCTACCAACCAGTTTCTATTGTGTGGAAGGATGAACAGCTGGGTTTTGCTGCGCGCCGCCTGCCGTCACCGAGTCTCGATCCCCGGGCCGGTGGATTCGTAGTCAGCGATGCTAACCACTACACCACTGAGGCGCACCATATATATATATATATATATATATATATATATATATATATATATCAGTGGCGTGCGGTGGCTACGTCTACAGGGTAAGCGGTATTGCGTGCGAGCACACGCACTATATGTACAGATTATATAATTATAGTAATTATAGTAGCTAATGATAAACTTCAAAACTGGCTGGTACTCTCTTTAATATCTTTAATATGATTTTTATTAGGGTAGGCGGCGCTTACCTAGCTTACCCTGAATGCACGCCACTGAATATATATACAGTATATGATGCAAACTCACAAGGAAAAAAAAATGATTCCAAGGCCTTTCGTGTATTCAGAAGTACACCGCGTCAGGGAATGATGAGGTGTACTTCTGAATACAAGAAAGGCCTTGGAATAATTTTTCTTTTTCCTCGTGGGTTTGCATCGTTCATTCATTTCACGTTTTTAATTGTGAAATTCATCCCATATATATATATATATATATATATATATATATATATATAATATATATATATATATACACTATTACCTACTGTGGATCTGTGGACTTGCCAATATGGTCATGAACTGCAAATCCTTAAAGAGATTAAGGAAAGCTTAATATCTGGCACGACGTTTAATAAACCTCTCCTATTCTTTATATTTTAAACTTTATATCCTTTGAAATTAAATATATATACATACTGTATATTGTCAACGCACGATAGTCAGGGGCCAAATCTTTTTTGACCACGACCAGCACCTCGCGGACGGCTTTTTAGAAGGCTATAACTCTTTTCAGTGGAAACTACACCCAAAGATAGAGGATATATATATATATATATATATATATATATATATATATATATATATATATATATATATTGCTCCATGATTAAAAAGCATTTAAATATGAATCTTGTAATCAGGTTTTGAATAGTTTCTTTGAATGCGTCTTTGGAAGGTGCTTCACAATGATAAAAAGAAAATGCTATTTTAAGCGTGATTTTCTTGATCGAGAACGTCATTGCATGCAACAACCAAAATCATGGTTAATTTATATTTAACCTATTCGTATTTTTTTATTCAACCATGCTTGTGTATTGTATGAAATTTTAATATGAAGTTTAATATTGATTATTTTAATGGAAATAAATTTATTAATTTATTGGGTTTAAATACCTTTACGATGTTGGTAGGAAAGAGAATCGACCAATCACAGAGACGGATTTCGGAGTCGGAGGATGTCTCTTTGAACACATTAAGAGAGAGAATTTGAAATTACTGGAGGTTAGGTAACTTAGATCACTCACTGGGCTCAGTTCGACAGGGTGTGTCTAAAATTGGTGATCGTAATTTAAAATTAAATTGAATTAAGTTAAATTAAGAACACGCTCTCTCTCTCTTTCTCTCTCTCTCTCTCTCTCTGTCTCTCTCTCTCTCTCTCGTATATTGAAATTAGAGTTACTCGCTCACACTCGCCTATTCCGCTTTAATCCTGTGGTTTCAGCCGTTCATCGAAATAAATATTATAGAAGGGAACGTGTGTTTCATATCCCGTTATAAGCGAGTGAGTTCTCCTTGTCATTCCCTCCTTGTTCAGAAGCTCAGGCAGCCACCAAGCGAGAATGAATGAAAAAATATACGAGTGGCCCAAAAGTAGGTATACAGTTTTATATGTTGGTTTTTTAAAATTAATTTTCCTTTCAGGGTAGATAATAATGAACACCTGCGCGATTAACCCATATTATGTGTAAAGTTTCATTAAATAAATCATCAACTGTATACCTACTTTTGGGCCACCCTGTATAATATAATATATATATATATATATATATATAACATAAAACCCATTTTACGCATGATACTTAATGACTGCTTTAACCGCTCCATTTATTTTTATAATGAGCTAAAATTGATTCAAGAGTGCATGCAACCTTCGCACGGTTAAATTAACCAATTTGGATTAGTTGTAACATTTTTGGGTTGTTGTGAGCGAAGTTTTATTCTGTGGATGTATAAAAGATGTTGTTCTTTTTTAACATAAATAAAATGCAGGATATTACTGACAAAAAAAAAAATTCTACATTAGACCAAACATTTTCTAAAAACTTAAATGCAGGTCAGAAACCTAAACTATTTAATTATCTAAAAGCGGCATCTGGCATCTGTGAAATAAAAACAGATTTTGAAGACTAATGATGCCTTGATAAATTACAAAACAAAAAGTTTAAAAAAATTATTTAAAAAGTTTCTTTCCACTACACGAAATGGAAATAATTCAATTTAACAAGGGAGAAATGGATATAAAATGCTTATAAAAACGTTTTTGTTGTAAATAATTAAAATAAAATGTTGGTAAAAATGTTTGCCAAAAAAAACAAAAACAAAATGGTGAAAATTCTTTGAAAGTGCGCGTCTAAAGGAGAGAAAAGTGTGATAAGGGAAAACACTTGAAAATAGAAATGAAGGCCCGTGCATAAAATCTTCCATGAAAGTTAGAATATAATTTGAAAGGAAAAAACAAAACAAAACAAAGCGATAAAAACAATGCAAATAAAGGTAAAACGAAAAAACAAAGCCTTAAATCGTGAACGTTGAGCGAAAGCCTGATGTTAAAAAAACCAAGTAAGTAAACAGTCTCTCTCTCTCTCTGTTTTTGTAAGAAATTAATATATTTCCCAACTTCAATAGAGTTTGTATACAATTTACATCAGTATAAGTTTATTAGTAGAAAACAAACCGTCATTACATACTATTAAACGTCAATCATATATTTTTTATTAGATGAGTTTCCCTACGTATTAACCAAAAAGAAAACGGGTGTTGTCTCTGGAACTAAATAGCTGTTGTTGAAATGATAATCCCACCAAAAAATACACCATTAATAATGATATTTAAGGACGAGGATTGGTCTTTCTGTGTAAAGAAATTGGCATATTTCTTTAGGGCAAAATTGCTAAACTTTAAATTCTTTTGTTTTTGAAAACGTTTAAGTGGTTAAAAATGGTTAAAAATTATTTTCAAAGTTTGGAAATATTACAAATGTTATTATACACAGGGATTTTTAGGGAGTTACAGCTATCGCTTTTTAACAACCAATATTCACGGTGAATATATTATAAAAGCTTTTGAGTTAATAAAATTAGGAAAGTGGCATATACAGTATATCTAACGTATAACTGTGTGCAAAAGTTTATATTAGGAGTTATTGTACTACTTTCAATTAATTAAAAATATGAAAAAATATTCTGAACTCTTTTTATTGATTTAGGCCAACATTATCAGATATATGTGAAGTAACCTGTAAAAAATCAACACTGTTGCGTGCTTCTGTCAACAAAGCAGTTTACCCAGAAAATCTCTTGACAAAATATGTTCCTACGCAAATATGTTCTCGAAATTAGGTCTACCGAATGGTTAATCTTAAAATATATCCTCATTTATATCAAGCATAAAATCATTATTGATTACAATAATAAAATTAAAAGAACTGTTTTTTTAAATCATAAAAACATAGCAAATAACAAGAGGTAGGGAACTGCCCAAATTATGGACAAGTAAAAATCACAACACTTTCTCGCGGTTAACTTAGGTTAGGCTAAGACAAGTTAAGTTAAGACTTAAGTTAAGAGAGCGGCATTGATTTTTTGCTCATGATCTGGGAAAAGAAGCAAGAAAACAACTGAAGAGTTTTGAATTGTGGTTCTAATGTAGAGAACTAATATATATTATATATAATAGAATTTTAAAAGAATTATTAATTTACTAGCATTACACTTCAGATATTTAAATGAAAAAGTAATTCTCAAAATTGATAATAGTTATCGTCTGAACTAAATTGCCTCTTTGAATCAATAGCCATCTAGAGAGAGGTCAAACGATGAACAAAGCAAAAAATGTAAGGAAACCGTTTATATTAATTTTGTATAATACTCGTACTAATATGGTGAATGTATAGACTATACTAGAGTATAGACCAGTGATGGCGAACCACTGACCCGCGGGTCAAGTACTGACCCACGAGGTATTTTTTAGTGACCCACGAGCTCTTATTTAAATAAAATATGACTTTAATTTTTAATATTTTCTGCCTTCCAGTTTTAAAATTATTTTATTCTCCCACCGAAATAAACAGCTGATACGCATTGAAACGTTTTTAAACGTATAGTATACGTTTAAAAACGTGCGTGCATGTATGACAACCGACTCATGGTGCGCGCCGCGCGGTCATCCGCCTTCCCTGTTTTACAGTTCAAGTCCTTAAGTTTGGGAGTGCCAAATTATTAGTGCAGAAATTATCACCCATAAAAAAATGGCTAAAAGAAAACGAGAAACTAGGGATCAAGTAAAGATAAGCACCCCCAGCCTTCTTTAATTAGCCTTATAAGGCTAACTAACGAAAATATCACGACCTAACCTAACCAATCGTTAAGTCAACTGTACGCCCTTGACGATTGGTTAGGTTAGGTCGTGATATTTTCGTTAGTTAGCCTTATAAGGCTAATTAAAGAAGGCTGGGGTGCTTATCTTTACTTGATCCAAAACTAGTTCTGAAGATAGTGGAACTGGAAGGTTGCTTCATGAAGAGTGGACTGTGAAATACGGTGTTATTAAACGAAATAATAAAGCTTTTTGTTGTGTTTGCAAAGTGGACATTGTTGCTCGCTTTTATAATATTAAGCGACATTTTGAAAGTAACCACAAAAATTTGTGCTCATAATGAAATTATTATGCGGCAAGTAAACCAACAGCAACAACAATCTGCTATTTTCAAAAGAATTTCTAAACCAAACAACAATATTACAGCAGCTAGTTTTTAATTATCATCTATCATTGCTTAACGCGGAAAACCACTTTCTGATGGTGATTATTTTAAAGAAGCTTTTATAAACTGCTCAGATTATTTATTTGAAGATTTTCAGAATAAAGATCAAATAATTAAGCGTATTAATGAGTTGCCTGTGGCCAGAAATACGGTCAAAGATAGAATAATTATCATGGACAAAGACGTATCTGATCAACTTTTATTGGATTTGACAAATGGTGGGATGTTTTCAATTTGTTTGGATGAAAGTACAGATGTCACATCACAGGCCCGTCTAGCAGTTATTGCAAGGTTTTATTCCGAAAATATAATGAAGGAAGAGCTAATTAAGTTGATGACACTGCCTCAGAAAACCACAGGACAGGATATTGTGAATGAATTGAAGAAGGAATTCATCCAAATAGGTATTAATTTCAGAAATATTGTATCTGTGACGACTGATGAAGCTCCGAGTATGATTGGAAAAAATGTTGGATTTGTTCAATTACTTAAACAAGACGTGAAACACCGTTTAGTTGAATTTCATTGTATTTTACACCAAAAAACTCTGGGCAAAAAAAAGTTTAAAATCACTTGAAAATGTGATGTCTCTTGTGACAAAAATTGTCAATTTTATAGTTGCTCACGATCTTAACAAACATCAATTTACCAAACTATTGGAGGAGGTTGACTCTCAATTTTCAGAGTTAGCCATGTATAACAATGTCAGATAGTTAAGTTGTGGTCAAGTTTTGAATCGCTTTGTTGAATTGTTAGAAGAAATAAGATATTTTTTTAATAAAAAGGAACATGAATATCCAGAACTGACTGACATGAATTGGTTGAATGACTTACATTTTTTCACTGATTTCACATTGCATTACAATGCTTTAAATGAAAAGTTGCAAGGTCGCGGCTGTGTTGTATCATCAATGTTTGAAAATATTAAAGCTTTTGAAAAAACTAAATATTTTCTCAAAAGATCTGGAAGAAGAAAAATTGAAATATTTTCCATTATTGCAGAAACACTTCTTGACTTCAAAATATTTCGCAAACAATGAAGAAAATAAATCCAACGTGCTCAAAAAGTACTCTTCAATAATAAGAGATGCCAGACAATCACTGTCAAAGAGGTTTTCACAATTCCGACAAAATGATGCAACATTACAATTCATCCAATTCCCCCATACTATTCAATTTGAAGATCTTCAGTTATAAGCTTTTCATTGGCTTGAAATTGGTAATTTAGAAATGGAATTAGTTGACTTCGAAGAAAGTGCAGTATGGAAGAATGAATTTATTGATCTTAATCTGAAGTTACAAGAAAAGGAATTGGAGTCGCCAATTTTGGGTGTAACCAGAGAACAACAATCAATAGAAAGAGTATAGAATCTTATTCTTGCAGAATGGAACTCTTTACCAAATTCTTTTGCATAACTGAAAAAGCTAGCATTAGCTCTGTTAACAATGTTTGGTTCATCTTATTCATGTAAACAGTTGTTTTCCTCCATCAATTTCGTCAAATCCACCACTAGGAATCGCCTTGGCACAGATATGAGTGCTGCACGTGTGAGACTAAAGACAACTAAATATAAACCTCGGATCAAAACATTAGAAGCTAAAATCCAACAACAAGTTTCTCACTAAAATAGTAAGTAAATAAATTATTGTGATCCAATTTCACTTTTTTAAAAATTAAAAGTAACAAAAATGACCCGCCAGTAAAAAAGGTTCGCCACCACTGGTATAGACTGTATTGACAGAATATAGTGTGCTTTAATATAAAGTAAACTTAAAAAAAGAGATAAGTAGACAGAACGTGTGTGTGTGTTTGCAAAAGGAAGAAACAGAAAGCGAGAGAGAGAGAGAGAGAGAGAGAGAGAGAGAGAGAGAGAGAGAGAGAGAGAGAGAGAGAGAGAGAGAGAGAGAGAGAGAGAGAGAGAGAGAATCATCACGTTTATTCACACTGAAAATGCAGATTAATAAAACTTTAGCTAATTTCTGTAGTAACTTGATTTTTGCTACATTTTAATGAATTTACTGAACTACATATATAGGTTATTAATTATACAAGTAAAAAATATTGGTGCTACTATAGTATGCGGCCTACCTACAATTCGGCGGTCTACCTTTGAATTACAGCTTCTTATCTCGTTTACTAATTGCTTGTTTACATCCCAATGTCAATCGCCCTTGACGATTGGTTAGGTTTAGTCATGATATTTTCGTTAGTTTTAACGAAAATATCATGACTAAACCTAACCAATCGTAGGTAGACCGCATATTATAGTAGCATCAAAGTATTAACTAGATCAGCGTTGTCCAACTTGCGGCCCGCGGAATGGACGTTTGCCAAATTTCATTTCTGAATTTTTTTCCCTATTTTGTCATTTCTAGTAGGGAGAACAACATTCAGCGGGTTCCTAAGTCGTATTAACCAACAGTGTATGATTATAGGCAACATCTTGGCCGCGCTTTATAGAAGTTGGACAGCACTGAACTAGATCACTGTCGGTAATACGCATGACTGTAGTTTTCCTATTAAGCAACCGAAACAAATAAATATAATTCACTGTTTACTCTTTAAATTTACTAAATAATTTAACTGAAAATGTTAAAATAACTTTTGAAAATATTCACTACAAAATTACACTATTAAAATCCATTCTAATACAGAGGAGAACCCCTCAAACGTTACTTTGAGTAGTAAAAAATTCTATTACATTTTATTATGAACTTTATTTCCAGTTTTTTACGTGTAAGAATTGCATAATAATCCCATTTGCAAAATTTTGTTGCACAAACCTTAATAATATTTAAAACGTTGGTGGTTTATTTTCTACGTATTTAATTTTAGCTAAAAAATTAAAAGAAAATTTAAAAAATATGAATAGTTTTTTTTTTTTGTAACATAAAAATGGAATTTTTAATTGCCAGAATAAAAGACAAAATACGATTTTTTTTATCATTTCACTCTTCTGCTCTCTCTCTCTCTCTCTCTCTATATATATATATATATTAGTGATGTAGCGGATGTCATTTTTTTCACATCCGCGGATGCGGATGCGGATGCGGATGTTTGATTTCAACATCCGCGGATGCGGATGCGGATGCGGATGTTTGATTTCAACATCCGCGGATGCGGATGCGGATGCGGATGTCTACATTTTCGTTATTTTTTAGGATATATTCGAGATTTGTTGTGTTTAACGTATATAATAAGTTATTATATAGAGAGAGCTGTAGCTATAATGTAGTATAATTGATTAATTGTACAATAATTGCTGTACTTTTCTCTGAACATATAAAATAATATCAAGCATCTAACTAATATAGAAATCAATCAGTGAATTCGTCTGCAAATAAATTCGTTATATTTTGTTGAGTTTCAGCCACAATTAGAAACCATAATTGTGTTACCAGGATGCGGGACGTGAACCCAACTCAAATGCACCCCACCGACCTCTTTCCCCAACCTCCTCCTCCACCCTTATAGAAAGAGATCTTTAATTAGCTTGATAACTATTTATATTAAGTTTAAAGTTTTATTAGGCATATTTATAAATGAGTAATTAAAATAAAGTAAACTAAGATGTTCATCGTTTAATGTTCAAACTTAATTATTGGAAGGTTATGCTTAAGGAACATTAATTTTTCTGCCTTTTCTGCTGCCAGTCTGTTTCTCTTTTCATCATATATTAATCCAGTACTGCTAAATAATCTCTCGCTTGGTACGTTTGTTGGAGGACAGGCTAAATGTTTCCTTGCAAGTTTACTCAAGTATGGATAGATATTCTGCGTATTTTTCCACCAACTAATAGGATTGTCACATGCAGCCAGGCGTTTTTCTTGGTGATAGCTCTCGATCATTTTTACTACATCTTTTGACATCGCGTAGGTCTCGTCATTGCTGCTTGACTCAAGAATCTGAGAGACAGATTCTGTGATAGATTTGCTCGTTGAAGGTGTTGGTTCTGTCACTGAAACTTTTATTCTTTTGGTGGGTGGCGAAGCGACAGATTCAAGAGATTGAAGCTCTTCAACTGCTTTGCCAAGTGATGATTTAACTCGTTCTAATGTACTAGGTGAAAATAACTTAGCTTTGTAACGTGGATCTAAGTAGTTGCAAGAGAGTAACTTCATACAAGAACAGCCTCTCGTCTTGTCGCTTGCATCACTTTTGCACACAATGAACTAGTTCTCTTAATATAGTAGAATTTGATAATTTCCGCTTATTAATGACATTTTATCTCAACGGTCCACATCCGCACGACATTCGCAGTCCAAAGTGCGGATGCGGGTGCGGATGCGGATGCGAGAAAATGTGCGGATGTTCCGCGGATGCGGATGCGGATGCGGATGTGACCTACATCACTAATATATATATATATACACACACACACACACACACACACACACGAGTATATTTTATGTATGTACATCTTTGAATGTGCTTTATAAATGAGGGACAAATAAATATTTCATTTTGTATTTAAAAGAAAACATTTAAAGACTAGTACATTAGTTACTATTTGCACAACTCAGGTTGTTAAATTAATAACCCAAACTGAGTCGCGAAAGAATTTTAGTTGAGGCGCGCTGTAATGAGATGAAGTTTTACGAATTTTGTGTAAGAACGTCATAAGCGGAAGAGGCTTTTGTACTCAATATAGTCCTTATGCCACCTGATGATAATTACCAATATTTTTGTTATGAAATATCAGGTTATTACATAACCTTACGAACCATTCAGTTAATGTAGCTTCTCATATTTTTAAAATTGGTAAAAAATGAAGCCTTTTTAAGAATTCAGTAAAAGTGTACATTTTTAAAAAATGGATATTCGCACTTTTGCGCACTGTAAGAGTATAAACACCATATAAAAGCGTATGATGGAAGTGAGGCTCGATGATCGTTTGTAATTTGCAAATGAGGCTCGTGTTTAATTAAAGGGGTTAAAACACACTGTTTTTGTATTTAGTTCTTGGAAGCTTCGTGCCAGATGACGTCATAGTTTTTTATGCAGGAAGGAAGGGCCAAGGGCAAATGCTCGCAAAAGCGTCCTCCCATAGAAGAAGAAGAGAGCCAAAATCAAGGTCCGGGGTTTTCGAAATGCCTAGACACTCTGCGTTTGAAAGATGGGAGGTCATAAACAAGAGGAAAGATGGATTGAGGAAGATTGTGCCAGAGTTGACCGGTTGAGTTGACCTTGCATTAGATAGTTGGACAGAAAAGGAATGAGAAAGTGTAGAAAGTCTTGTACTGCGTGATCTCCTTAAAGGAGGAGGCATGCAGTTAGAGAGTTCAGAAGAGCAATGGGCACTTATTCCTTTTTCCCCCCCCCGCAATTTCTTTTTTCCAGGTTAGGTCAACTGTACGCCCTTGACAATTGGTTAGGTTGTCATGATATTTTCGTTGTTAGGTTAAGTCATGATATTTTCGTTGTTAGGTTAAGTCATGATATTTTCGTTGTTAGGTTAAGTCATGATATTTTCTTAACGAAAATATCACGACTTAACCTAACCAATTGTCAAGGGCGTACAGTTGACCTAACCGGGAAAAAAGAAATTGCTGGGGGAAAAGGAATAAGTGCCGAGCAATGTCTGTTATGATAGCGATAGTAAAGAGAGAGTGAGGCAACATTGCGGCGAGGAGAGAGAGATTGAAGAGAATCAGTAAGAGGCGGGGAATTGATGAGACGAAAAGCCTTTGATTCCACCCGATCAAGTACGGCTGTGTGGGTTGAAGCACCCCACACATAAGAAGCATACTCCATATAGGGGCGAACAAGATCCCTGTACAGAGGCCAACAACTGAGTGGGGGGTGAAGAAACAGCGGAGGCGGTACAGCACACTTAACCTCTTAGAAGCTGTTTTAGAAAGAGAGTATATGTAGCCCCAAATTCTGCCGTTTTTAATTTAATCCACACAGTATATATGTAGTCATTTTGTGTCAAATTGATTCGTGTCACATACAAATACGTTTCTTGTGTCGTTATGATTTATTTCTTTGAAAAACGGAATAAGTTATGAGGAAATGCAATTCTTATTTTCGACCATGATAAAATATAACAAATCCTACTCTATCCAACAGGTGGCACCTCGTTCAGGGCAGCAAGAGTCAAATATTATAATATTAAAGTATGTGCCAGAATAAATAATGTATAAAAATTGAAGGGGATAATGCAAATATGCTTGGGGTCGCTAAGTCAACGCAAGATCCAAGTTGCAATTTCCAAGTTGCGCAAGAAGTTACGAACTGTTGTTGAAGCTGATGGTGGGTATATTGAACCCTACCACGACCAATAACTACCCTCGACAGACCACTCTAACTAAAATGCACACCGAAAGAGAACAACTTTGCATATAATACTGTAGGTCAGTAGCGGAGACATACTTTTTGCATGCAGTTTAGAAAACCTATAATATCTTGTATTTCCTTACGAATATTTTAAGACAGAGTAAACCAATTGGAAACCAGTTAAATTATTTATCCAAATGCCTAAACCGCGTTTAGGTATTTTTTATTATATTCGGTATAAGTACTTAAAAACTAGTCTGGTTTTTACGTGTATCTGCGTATATAATATACAACATTGCAGAACTTCTCTGAGTCGATAACAATATGACTTCAATGAAGTAATTTTTAAGATTACGAACTTTCCTTTATTAAAATAAGACCCAAGTCACTGAAAGAATGCCACTACCAAAGGACGTAAATACGTCTTAAAGAAAAGCTTACTTCAACATTCTATCTGGTTTATGTTGATCAATACATGTTGAAGTTTACAATCAGACATTTTCCATAAATTCATGAATATATTTTTCCATATTTGTACGAAAACAAACCTTGAATTGTGGGTAAATGGTATTATTTGGCTTTAGAATACTGTTTCTCTTTAATAGATAAACATCAGTAATGTATTTTTCTATTTCCAGTATGAAATATCGCTTCAAATCATAATATTTCTGATAAAGTAAAACATACTTTAATAACGTGATACAAATAAGGTCACTGTTAATGCGAAGTTAATGTAAAATCGGTTTCTAACGCGGGTGCTGAAAATCTAATCAAGGCAAACAATGAAATTGGCACTATCGATGATATGAGCACTCCTGGAAGACCATCCGAGTTATCAGAATATGATATTAATTACTTGAGGATTGCATCAAAGTAACAGCCGTAAATTCAGGAGCTTTCATACTGCACAGCGGTGCAAAATACTCCTGCTATCAAAAGTTGCCCCGTCTACAGTCACGTAATTTACGTCAGAGAGTGCCAAAAGGGCGCGTTGCGATGAGTTTCATCAATTATTAATATCTCCTGTTTGTTTCCTTCGCAGATAAATATACTTTTACTGCAATGCATCATTTGAGTCCTTCCTGACGCAGTTAATGTGTAGCAAAAAATATCGTGTCGCTATTCCCAATTGACAAAGAAAGTTTTTCAAAAATCTTCCCCAAAGAAAAGCATATAAAAAATTTATGGAAATACTGTATATCAACGTTTCATTGGCAAGAGTCGAAAAGAATAACACGAAATTCCTTGAGGAGAGTCTATGATGTTTTAATTATAGGAACAAAGAATTGTAGAACCATGAAGCAACAAAGAAACAGCTTACCAAAATAATTAGCGAAAGAGGAAGGAACAGTTTTGTATATAAGCATTTTCAAACTGCGTTATATACAAAAAAGATGTATCTATTTGTGCGTTTATCTACCTATCTATCTATCAATCTATCTATCTATGTATCTACCTATTTTATATATTGTTCTTGCTTTTCTCTCCTGTTCTGTATTTCTAAACGTTATCTAAACAGATCTACAGTATATCTATTAGTGTCTTTACTTATCGACTTATACTGTATATACAGTATATAGTCTATCTATCTAATATACCGTGTATATCTATCTTAATTCTTTTTTTTTTACCTCCTTCTGTCTATATTATGAAATTTATGTATTTTTTATTATCTTTGTTCTTCTTTACATCTTCCTCAGTGAATTCTGTTTCTGCAAATGGAAAACCTTTGAAGATGACACCGTCATATTCTTTTTCCCTTATCACTTTAGGTTTATTTATTTATTTTAATTTTAATTTAGACAAGATTCTTTTGATGTTTGCGCGCGCGCACACACACACACACACACACACTAGTATATACATATATATATATATATATATATACTACATCCGAGTGGGGAATAAATTTTGCTTATGCAAAAATGCCAGGTTATGCGTATACATTATTTCCATATATATATATATATATATATATATATATATATATATATATATATATATATATATATATATATATATATCAACCGATTCATCCTGTAAAAATAGGTGGGTATACTGCGTTCAGAAATACTTCTTTTATGTTGTTTCAAATGTACATTCCAATATTTTGCATGATTGATTACTGCAGTGTTTTCAGTTCTTACATAGCATATCGTACAGGGAAGAGAACCAACCAACCAACCAAATAGCATGATAAATTCTTTGACAATTAAGGAAACAATGCGATGGAAGCACTGTCCCTTTAAGTTTGTTATACTACGAAGGATTAGCATTGATTGTCAAACGCGTAATCACACTGATTTCTGTAACTGGAGGAAAAGTTGCATTATCCTACAGTAGTTTTAACCTTTATCTTGATAAATTACGCGTAAATCCCAGACAAACGATCACACACACACATTTGCGCATTTTTGAATAAGCGATGTATCTACAGTACTTTTTTAAAAATGTATCTAAATGCATCTAAATGTATCTAAATGTATCTAAAAATACTAATTACCCAAACTTAATTTAACTTACTGTAACGTTAGTGCCACTGAACCGAGAAGGGCATGATAAGTGATTCGGACGCAGTTGAGGGTTCGAAAGGTGTTTTCTGTTAAGTCATTCATTAGTGAGGTACTCGCTAATGCAGCCTTACCTAAGCTAACCTAGCGTAAGCTAACCTAATCAGGGCCAATATATCTTTTCCGTGACAATAAAAAAGGTTTGTAGATTTTTTTTATAGAAATTTTTTATAATGAACCCCCGAGAAAATTAGACAATTACATCATTTAATTATCACACACCGCGCGCGTACACACAGACACACACACACACACACATATAGTCTATACACACACACACCACACATATATAGTCTATACACACACACACACACACACACACACACACACACATATATATATATATATATATATATATACACATATATATATATATATATATAATATATATATGCACTAAAATCACAAAATAACACGTGACCTTATTAATCAGCAAACAACCACAGGGAAAAGGAAACACAAAGTCCGAGCGCTTTCGTGATATATTCACATTATCAAGGAGGAACAGAAAATAGATGGAGATTACAAAGTAAATGAGTTAAATAGACAAGCAAAAAATTCACAATCGGCACCTTAAATTAAAGGCCTTAAAGCCCTCTAAAGATTTTTTCAATTGATAACATAATCTGTAGGCTGCTAAATTACAAATTTAAAAGAAGTATACTGTATAGATGAAATTAGACAAAAAAAACAATACAGAGAACAAAAATTATTATAATGGTTATTAACACTAATATTTAATTAAAGCATGCAATTAATTGGCAAGAATTTAATGAAAAACGAATAGATAACGTAGATAACAAATAGATAACATAATCTGTAGGCTGCTAAATTACTATATAGATGAAATTAGACAAAACACCAGTACAGAAAACAAAAATTATTATAATGGTTATTAACACTAATATTTAATTGAAGTAGGAAATTAAGTGGCCCGAAATTAATGAAAACAAAGGGAATGTTGCCATCGTCTTACAGATTATTACAAAATTTCTACAAACAGTCTGGAAAAAAAATTGTTTTCCCAAAAGCAACCCAGTGCAAAAGTCCAATAAACCCCAGCAACCAAAGATTATACACGAAAGAAATATTACAATTAAAATAGACACATAAGAATGTTAACAGTTCTTACAATAATATTTATTTATTTAACCAGGGCAAACCATTAAGGGGCAAGAATGCAGTTAAGAAAACAGTAGGCCCTTCGCCAGCTTTCTGACAATGCACGAATCTAATTTGTACAACCCAGGGCTAATATTAAGGACCAAATCCGCATTATTCTTGATCACACTTGATTCCAGTATATTTCTGCTAACAATAGATTTACTAAACCTTAATTTGGAAGCATTTTTCCAATCAATGGGATGATTAGTATCTCTTACGTGAATGAAAATGGCGTTAGATTCCTGGCCACTTCTTATACTGTATTGATGCTCTTTAATACGTACCTCAAGGGTCTTACCAGTTTGGCCAATGTAAAATTTATTACATATTGTGCAAGAGATTTTATATACACAACCATGTTCACTTAAAGGGGAGTTCTTAATCAATGAATTCTTAATTACATCTAAATATTTGAACGCAATATTTACGTTAAAAGTCCTCAGCAGATTCGGCAGATCAAGGAAATTTTCTCTGAATGGTAACACTAAAACATTTTTTGTGTTATAAGGAATCTTATCCTTTACTTCGTAGAAGGTTTTCTTTGCCATTTTTAAGGACTTATCTATGCAGTTCTTTGGGTATTTTAAATCAAAAGCAATTTTGTATATTTTACTAATTTCGTCGTCAATGAACTCAGGGCTACAAATTCGTAGGCCTCTTAGAAACAAAGTAGAAAGAACGGATCGTTTTACATTAATGTGGTGATCAGAATAATAATGTATATAGGAACAATTATTAGTGGGTTTTCTGTAAATATTGTACTTAAACTTTTTCCAGACCTATATATTAAAACATCTAAAAAGGGATCGAAGAATCTTTTCTATTTCAACTGTAAAATTGATAGAGAGAATTAAATTATTAAGTTTGGGTAAGAATTCATTGAGATTTAAAGTCACTGGCCAAAGACAAAGAACATTAAGGAACATTAAGGAAGATTCTGCCAAATTATGTTCCATGGTTTAGATATGTAGATGATGTTCTTTGTCTTTGGCCAGTGACTTTAAATCTCAATGAATTCTTACCCAAACTTAATAATTTAATTCCCTCTATCAATTTTACAGTTGACATAGAAAAAGATTCTTCGATCCCTTTTTTAGATGTTTTAATATATAGGTCTGGAAAAATGTTTAAGTACAATATTTACAGAAAACCCACTAATAATTGTTCCTATATACATTATTATTCTGATCACCACATTAATGTAAAACGATCCGTTCTTTCTACTTTGTTTCTAAGAGGCCTACGAATTTGTAGCCCTGAGTTCATTGACGACGAAATTAGTAAAATATACAAAATTGCTTTTGATTTAAAATACCCAAAGAACTGCATAGATAAGTCTTTAAAAATGGCAAAGAAAACCTTCTACGAAGTAAAGGATAAGATTCCTTATAACACAAAAAATGTTTTAGTGTTACCATTCAGAGAAAATTTCCTTGATCTGCCGAATCTGCTGAGGACTTTTAACGTAAATATTGCGTTCAAAATTTAGATGTAATTAAGAATTCATTGATTAGAACTCCCTTTTAAGTGAACATGGTTGTGTATATAAAATCCCTTGCACAATATGTAATAAATTTTACATTGGTCAAACTGGTAAGACCCTTGAGGTACGTATTAAACAGCACCAATACAGTATAAGAAGTGGCCAGGAATCTAACGCCATTTTCATTCACGTAAGAGATACTAATCATCCCATTGATTGGAAAAATGCTTCCAAATTAAGGTTTAGTAAATCTATTGTTAGCAGAAATATACTGGAATCAAGTGTGATCAAGAATAACGCGGATTTGGTCCTTAATATTAGCCCTGGGTTGTACAAATTAGATTCGTGCATTGTCAGAAAGCTGGCGAAGGGCCTACTGTTTTCTTAACTGCATTCTTGCCCCTTAATGGTTTGCCCTGGTTAAAATAAATATTATTGTAAGAACTGTTAACATTCTTATGTGTCTATTTTAATTGTAATATTTCTTTCGTGTATAATCTTTGGTTGCTGGGGTTTATTGGACTTTTGCACTGGGTTGCTTTTGGGAAAACAATTTTTTTTCCAGACTGTTTGTAGAAATTTTGTAATAATCTGTAAGACGATGGCAACATTCCCTTTGTTTTCATTAATTTCGGGCCACTTAATTTCCTACTTCAATTAAATATTAGTGTTAATAACCATTATAATAATTTTTGTTTTATGTACTGGTGTTTTGTCTAATTTCATCTATATAGTAATTTAGCAGCCTACAGATTATGTTATCTATTTGTTATCTACGTTATCTATTCGTTTTTCATTAAATTCTTGCCAATTAATTGCGTGCTTTAATTAAATATTAGTGTTAATAACCATTATAATAATTTTTGTTCTCTGTATTGTTTTTTTTGTCTAATTTCATCTATACAGTATACTTCTTTTAAATTTGTAATTTAGCAGCCTACAGATTATGTTATCAATTGAAAAAATCTTTAGAAGGCTTTAAGGCCTTTAATTTGAGGTGCGGATTGTGAATTTTTTGCTTGTCTATTTAACTCATTTACTTTGTAATCTCCGTCTATTTTCTGTTCCTCCTTGATAATGTGAATATATCACGAAAGCGCTCGGACTTTGTGTTTCCTTTTCCCTGTGGTTGTTTGCTGATATATATATATATATATACACACACACACACACACACACACCAACACAATATATATATATATATATATATATATATAAGTCAATGCGCATTGGTGGTGTAGGGGTTAGCGTCGTTGACTACGGATCCATCGGCCCGGGATCGAGACCCGGTGGCGCACAGCAAAACCCATCTGTTCATCCTTCCACACAATAAAGAAATTGGTTGGTAGATAACTGGGTATAAGTTTTACTGGAGCTACCCAACATATTTCCGTTACATTAATGACCCTATATATATAATTATATATATATATATATATATATACAGGGTGGTGAAAAAGTCGCGCATCATAAGAATTTTCAGTGTTAACTATAATATATTATTTTTTCTTTTAGGTAGGGGATGGTTGCGAAATTAACAATAGACGAGAGGGTGAACTTGAAAAAAAAATAATATAGTTAACACTAAAAATTTCTATGATGCGCGACTTTTGCGCCACTCTGTATATATAATCTTGGTTAACTTCAGATTTGCTTCCACCTGAATTGTTCATTCTGAAGAAGGTCAAGCTTGTTCTCCCACCTTAGACCTACAGCTTAACGTGGAATCCGAACCATGACCCACCGCGGGTGGTCAGAAATTACAAAGCCCTCGCCTGGATTCGATCTCACGACCTCCCAATCAGCAGCCCAGCATATTAACCACTTTGCCATCCAGGGTACCCATTTATCCACCAACCTATTTTTTTTCTGGAAGGATGAACAGCTGGGTTTTGCTGCGCGCTGCTTGACGTTACCGAATCTCGATCCCGGGGCCGGTGGATTCGTAGTCAGCGATGCTAACCACTACACCATATGTGTGTGTGTGTGTATGTGTGTGTGTGTGTGTGTGTGTGTGTGTGTGTGTGTGTGTGTGCTTATTTCAGTTTTGTTCCCTTATGCAACTAGTATTTTCTAGACTATTATATATATACACACACATATGTATATACCATATGTCCCACAAAAAAGTACACCCAACTTTAGATTGTACTAACTCCTCCAAAAATTGAGATATTTTGGCTCTGTTTGTTTGATTTAATATAGCAAATTATTCTTTGTTAACGTTCAAATTTATTCATGTTTAAACGATTTAGTGTTTAAGCATCTGCTTTTAACTGAAGGGTGCAGCAAAATGGGTTGCGCGGAATGATCATTTTCTCCCAGCCAGAGATAGCTCCTCTTGCTTTAACCAATGTGTACTTTTTTACGTCGAAGGATATTGCAAATATTTTTTTTTAATAATTCGAACTTTTGTATCTAAGATACGAGTCATACATATAAATGAAGAATCTGAATTACTAAATTTATAAATAACTTTGAAACCCTTATCATGCAGTTTACCGAGGCAGCGCGCGTTCTCATGGTCACAGCTTATCTGCAAAACTAAAAGCTTAAAACAAGTTCAGAATACCTTCGAACTGCAATTTCCCGATAGAGCTTCTCCAACTAAACATACAATTTTGAAGAATATGTTCGGAAATACAAAGAAGAAGGAAACGGTCCCTCAATTTGAACAAAGGACGTTCAGGCCATCCGAAGACGGCAAGAAACAGACAAGAACATTCAGCATGTTCGGCATTTATTAGAGAGACATCCAAAAGTGTCCACCAGGCGAAATGGTACAGAACTCTCACGCATGTCATTTCATCGAATAGTTCGTGAGGATTTGAATTTGTACCCATACAGAATGGAAATTCGACATCAACTCACTGAAGGAGATCTACCTCGCCGCCTAAGATTTGCCAGTGGTTTCTTGAAAAACCAGAAAGATTCAACGGAACAATTAGTGGTTGGAGATGAGGCGGCCTTTTTTATGAATGGTCTAGTGAACAGACAAATCTGCTGTCAGTATGCACACCAAAAATCATCCACCTGACAATCATATCTACGAAAAGAATAACTCTAGACAAAAATTCTCTCTCTGGGTAGGACTGTGCGGTAATGGAGCGGTAATTGGCCCGGTCTTTTACGATGGTAATCTAAATGGTGAAGCTTACCTAGAAATGATAGACCGAGAAATCCTTCCACAAATACGTATTACTTATGGAAACCGATTTAATCGTATTTGGTGGGTGCAAGACGGAGCTCCTGCCCACAGGAGAGTTATTGTGAAGGAACGCTTGCAGGAAGTCTTCCACTAAAGAGTAATTGCTACAGGCCATGACATTGAATGGCCTCCCAGAAGCCCTGACTTGACCCCGTGTGATTACTTTTTATGGGGTCATTTGAAAAATAGAGTATTTGCATCACAACCTATCAATTTAGATGATTTGAGGACTCGAATCACAGCTGAAATCAACTTGTTAAAAGACAATCCAGATCTTATCAAAAGAGTGATGGGGAAGATGAGAGCTCGACTCCAGATTTGTATCGATACGAATGGCGGTCATGTTGAAAGAAAACGAAACTAAGCATAACTTTTGCAATAAGGAATAAAGAAAAATCTGCTTTGTATCTTATTAAAATTATGTTAAAGTATCTATTTTATGTATTTGTCTTTTCATTACATCGATAGCACACACAATTTTTTCATTGACCAATTTTGCGCAATCCATTTTGTTGTACCCTTCAATTAAAAGCAGATGCTTAAACACTAAATCGTTTAAACATGAATAAATTTGAACGTTAACAAAGAATAATTTGCTATATTAAATCAAACAAACAGATCCAAAATATCTCAATTTTTGGAGGAGTTAGTACAATCTAAAGTTGGGTGTACTTTTTTGTGGGACATATGGTATATATATATATATATATATATATATATATATATAGAGAGAGAGAGAGAGAGAGAGAGAGAGAATAAAACAATTGAGGAAATGCTAACAACCTTGGAAGAAAAGACGCTGAGAATTTTGGAAAAATATGCTCCGAAAGCACAGCCAAAGAAAAGAGGAACTGGCTAGAGAGGCAAAAGAGAAGACTATTTCGCAAAAGAAAGAGAATAGTGACGAAGTTAGCTAATTGTGAAGACAACAATGCCAGGAAAGTAACACAAGAAAAACTGGAGAGAATCGATTGGGAAATACAAACTCTGATAAAGGGCCATACAGAGAGGGAAGACGAAAAGACGGTAGAAGCAATAAAGGAAAATCCAAAATACTTCTACAGCTACAGGAAAATAAAAACGCGCGCTACTATCGGGCCCTTAAGGAAAGGATGTAATGAACTAATAAACGATCTAAAAGAATATCTTAAACATTGAGAGCCTAGTATGAATCGGTCTTCAGCACCCCAAAAAGTGACAAAGCGATACCTGACATAAATGCATTCTTCGAAGAGAAATTGCAAGAAGAATGTATAACAGACTTTGAGTTTACCCCAGAAGATGTATCGAGAGCTATCGGACAAATGAAATCACATTCAGCTGCAGGTCTGGACAAATGGAACGCACTATTAATTAAAAACTGCAAAAATGAAATAGCTACACCATTACAGTAGATATGGAGAAGATCCCTAGACACTGGGGAAATACTGAGCATCTTGAAAAGAGCAAACATTGTCCCTATATATAAAGGCGGGGATAGATCCCAAGCAAAGAACTATAGACCAGCGTCCTTGACGTCCCACCTCACCAAAATATTTGAAAGAATAGTCAGAGAGAAAATCTATAACTTCTTGGAGACATTGGAAAGATTCAACGAAAATCAGCACGGATTCCGATCAGGAAGATCATGCCTATCACAACTAATAGAGCATTATAACAATGTTCTAGATGCACTTGAAGTCAATGAAAACTATGATGTCATATACACGAATTTTGCTAAAGCTTTCTACAAATGTGATCATGGTATAATAGCACATAAATTGAAACATATGGGAATAACAGGCAGAGTGGGAAAATGGATCTACAACTTCCTCAGACAACGACTACAGGTGGTCAAAATTCAAGGTGTATCATCATCAGAATCAGAAGTACACAGCTCATTACCACAAGGTACAGTGCTGGCCTCACTCCTGTTCATTATCATGCTAACAGACATAGACAGTGGAGTAAACAGCAACAATATAGTAACATCACAAGTGGTAGCTCGCTATCGCTCGCGACCGTTGTACAACTTGGCCCTTTGGGCAAGTAGCCCTCCGGGCGGGTAGCACTGTGATCCATCTACAAAATTTAAAAAAACGCCATTACCCCCATTACCCCACTCTCCCCCATTACCCCCACCCCCACTCCCCCATTACCCCACTCTCCCCCATTACCCCCACCCCCACTCCCCCATTACCCCCATACACAAAAATTAAAAACGCCATTACCCCCATTACCCACACCCCTCTCCCCATTACCGCACCCCCACAACCACAATTACCCCACCCCCTCCCCCACTAACCACGGGCGGGTAGCACTGTGATATATACTGCTAACCGCCCTTCGGGCGGATAGCAGTATATGTCACACAATGTGAAGCTCAAGATTTTCACGGCTGCGTTCTTTTCTGTAGTTTTATCGCGGTGCCGGGGCCTTCGGACCGAGTAATTGTGACCTAGGACCGGGAAACTTCACAGAGCACATCGTCAGCTCATGGGCTATCAGTTGGTGGTGGTTGCAGAATTTTCCGATGTGCCGTTTAGGCTGTGCACGGTTCCGAAGAAAGCGGACAGACACACGCACAGACACACAGACACATTTTAGCTCAATAGTATATAGGATTTGCGGACAGTACAAAGATCAGCAAAAAAATCAGCGATGTAAATGAAGCGGAGGCCTTGCAAAGGGACACGAACAAAATATACAAATGGTCAGACGACAAAATATGACATTTAACACGAGAAATTTCAGCTCTTGAGATATGGGAGAAATGAGGAACTTAAACAGACTGCATATTATGATGCCAAATTCGAGACACAAAGCAAAAAGAGTCACGGGACAGGTATTAAGAACGATCAAAAGGAGGGACAACACAGTAACGATTTCCCTGCTGAGAACACTGATCATATCAAAACTTGAATACTGCTCAGTTTTGACGTCCCCGACGTCCCCATATAAAAAGGAAGAAATTAATAAACTAGAAGAAATGCAGAGATATTTCACAGCCAAGATTGATGGCTGCAAAGAACTCAATTACTGGAAAAGACTACGTAAACTAAATCTGTACTCCCTGGAAAGAAGAAGAGAGAGCTATACCATAATCTATATATGGAAAATGATCGAAAAACTGGTACCAAACTTCAAACTAAACCCAATTACCACCCAAACAACGCTGAAAAATAGGAAAGGCAGAATGTGTAGTGTTTCCAAATTAAAGGCCCGACAAGGGACCTCCTCAACTCTGAAGACAAATAGCTTGGTTGTCAGGGGGCCAAGACTTTTCAACCAGCTTCCAAACGACCTCAGAAACGTGACAGGGGTCAAAGTTGAAGTCTTCAAGAGAAGACTAGATGCCTGACTCAGGACGGTATCAGATGACCCGGGTGTATCTGGCTATGTACGGTAGAGAGCGCAAGAGAGCAACTCGCTCCTCCACCAAGCCAAGACTAGAGGTGGGGCCACCAGCTTGACCTTCATGTGAAGAAAGACCGACGCACGGAACCCTAACAAGGTTTAGAAGGTATATCCTTAAACTATTAACAAAACACTTACAATTCCTTCCATTTCCTATTTAAATAAAAAAAATGACCCACAATGTTTCAACCATAGGGGAAGGAGAGTAATGGGGGAGAGGTGAGGGGTGTAATGGGGGAGGGGGTGGGTGTAATGGGAGAGGGGGTTATGCAACAAGGGGGTGGGGGTTAGCCCCCAAGTTGCATAAAGAGGGGGTGAGGGGTTTTGGGGGGAGAGGGAGAATGACCTTCTCCCAAAGGGGTAATCCTAACCTAACCTAACCTAAGAAGGTATCCTGACCTAAGAAGGTAAGAGTAAGAGATGTTCACGCTGGCATGTCTCGGAGCATAATGACCTGTTTTCATCCATTTTCTGGTTTTCCAGTCGGTCAATAAATTTACAAAAGAATTCAGCCACCAAGATTTTGAGCTTCGCATTCTGAACCAGTGGGTTAAAAATATGTTTAAAATGTAAGTGCCTCATGGGCTTAAAGTAAATGCAAAGCTCTCATCCTTAAACTATTAAAAAGAATATTTTTGTCTTAATCTCGGTACCCTGCGAAGGTGCCCTCGCCGTACGCTAGTTTGCAAGCAGAAGCCCCGCCCGTAGGGCAGGGAGCCGAAGGATCTGCTTATATATATATATATATATATTAGGGTGGCTATATAAACATAATCTTCAAAAAGTTAAGTTCGGAACCCAAAATATTGTTCTTATTCCCTAAAAAATTCAGAATACCAATTTATATACAAATCGGAAATGTTTTAAGAGGTGTCGCAAGAGTACAGAAGATTTTAGCGTACAGTCTTTTTTGAGTTCAGCTCCAGGTCCCCCTCACCCATAAGGGTGAGTATTATCCTTTCAATGGACGAGGTTTCGTTGGTGCTAACATCTCATTGTCGCTTGGTTGAACTTTGGAGACCTTCAACTAAGGTTTTCTTTCTTGCATCTGGGAATGTTTTACGATGTTCCTTAACAACCTGAAACAAAAACTGTGTCTGTTCCTCGTTTCTCGTTACAGAGGCGTTAAAGTCCTTTATTAATGCTACTCCCCTTTCTGCTATATCATTGACAACCTTCATGCTTTTAAGAATCTTGGAAGCGTTTTGATAATCTGGAATCTGTTCCCATTGAGCTGGATCTAGAGAAGTTAGAAAGTCGTCATCTTGCAACACTAAAATTGAGAACAGTTGTCGAGAGTTTGCTGTGACAAATGATGACAGATCTTTTCCTTCAGCAATCGTTGGACAAATTCTATTTGGAGGGCATTTATCTCCGTCATTATTTTAGAGCTGCAACCGTCAATCTCTTCATTTCTAAAGGTACACGATCATCAAAGAAAGAGAGACCAATCAGACGTTCACTTAAATACCACAAATGATCACCGAATGCCTTGCCTGCAGATTTGGAGACGACAGTGTCTGGGTAAGTTTTTAATTGCTGAAGGAGTTGAAGGTCATTTGCAGGAGCTAAAGTTGATTGGGGGCATTTGAACCATGCTTTTACACAAATCTTTGTAGTGAATAAATTGAATCTTCTTAAAGATGATATTTCTCTTGATGTTAGACGAACCTGTGAACGGAGGAGATAAATCTTTATAGAATAAATTACGTTTGCTGGCCAACGTGCACGATGTAGAGCACCTGGTTGCATCAGTCTTCTTCCTCGTGGGGGTACTTCTCCCAGAAACAACAATGTTAATTCTAAGGTTTCTCGGTAATCATCTCTTGGTTGACGTTCTTCTAGGTTAGTTTTACAGAATTCAATTACTTCTTTCCATTCAGATATAGCTAAGGTCACTTCTTTATCACCAGTTACTGGTTCAAGCTTACTCTTATCAATGTTACTCCATTTTAGCAATATCAGGTCCTGATAAGGGGCCAAAAAGGACGCCAAATACATTTCCAACTATAATCTCATGGATATGATGACGACAGGCTAGGTGCAGAAGATTTTTGTCCAACATTTGTTCAATCAGGATGCAGGCCCCTCCTCTCTTTCCTGTATTACTTGCCGTGGTATCAAATGATATACAGTAGCTTTGATCTGGTTGGTTAAATTCCATTCTTTTACAGTTTCAACAATAGCCTTTGGCAGGGGCGCAGGAAGCAATTTGATATTGGTGGGGGCAATTTCAGTAAGGGGCGTTTTTTTCAATATAAAGTTTTAAGTTTTATCATCCATATGCACCTACAGTATGTAGTAAAGAAAATGAAAGCAGACGAAATAAACCATCGACATACTTTTATTTACATGTAAAATAAGAATAAGATTACTTCAAAATAGTAAATGCGTTGCATTCAACACCAGATGCACGGCGTTTCATCTGAAAAACAATACAATTCATCTATAAAAACAGTACAATTCCCACGTCTCATGGGGGGCGTATGTATGGTGTAGGGGCGTACACCTTACCCTTAACAACTTTTGGGGGGGCGAGCGCCCACCCTGCCCCACCACTTCCGGCGCCCTTGGCCTTTGGAATTGCTTTTGCACTTTCGGAGGTAAGTTTAGGGACTGCAAGAAGCTTGCCGATATCTTTACCAGTCACTACCACAGTACCACAGTCAAACGACCGACAGACTTTTTTCCTTTGAGATCAGGTAGCATTTTTCCATCCCAGTGAACTACTAGGGGGGTTTCTGGAGCAAAGTGTTCAATGATATTAGCTGAAGTTTCTTTTCTAATTTTCATCCTTTTAGTGCGAATAGAATCTTTATTGATCGATGGTGACTCTACGTCATATCCTAAACTTTTTGCCGTAGCAACGATATGAGATGCTGCTCGGTTGCTGGTCTTTGTCCGGTCTAGAGCTTGAACTAATTCGGGAGTCATTATGTTTTGAGGTCTTGCTTTCTTCAATTGTGGTTGGGTGTCACCCTGAGAAAACTTTTTAATTTTTGAGATGTACTGTTTTCAAAATGGATCGACTAGTTGTCACTACTGGTACTTGAATCTATTATTGCAACTTTGTTTAGTTCTTGTATTTCTTTTTCATGTTTTCTCTTGCGGCTAATAAAATTTTGCTCTTTAATTATCTTATTTCTTTCCTTGATTGTTGTCACTTTATCAATGTCAGCTATGTGACCTTTCCTTCAGCTATGTGACCTTTCCTTCCACTGCGCTAAGCAATAAGAAATTTCTTATCTTCTATTTTCATCATAGATAGAGCATTCTCGTGTGCAGGGCCGACGAGAGCTGCCACGGGCCACGGGAAGGATTGGTATATGGGCCCCCCCCCCCTGTTTACTCAGTATTTTATTATGAATGTTTTTTGTGTACATAACAACCAAACTGATTATATGTCCAAGTCACTATTCAAAACATACAGTATGAATAAACAACTCAGAAGAAAATGACTTGTTTATTTTTCGAATCAGTTATATTAATTCTATCACCATACAATTTACCAATTTAGTACTAGTCCATGCAGGCAAGACAATTGTTTACTGCAAGATTTTCATAATTAGAAGTGTACTTTCTTTGCCTTCTCTCTAGCAAAGTGGTAAATGATTCTGATAAAATTTAAAGTACGGGCTAACTGGCTTTCAATTACAATGGTTCCCAGATCTGTCAGTCGGTCTTGGGCATTCGTGGACCATAGATAATATTTTATCTGTTTCAGTTTGACTATGATAATATCTATAAAATGTATGTCCATTAATTATATTCCTCTCTGTTATTTAATCAATTGCTTTATTAAAATTTTTAGATTTTATCCCCCCTCTTTCCGGGCCCCCTAGAGGTCCGGACCCCGGGAATTTATCCCGGCTTCCTCGCCCTCTCGGCGGCCCTGCTCGTGTGCATTGTAAAATAGTTCATTGAGTCGTGATGTGAAGCGTGTTTCATTGGAAATTTGCTTTTGAGATCGACGGGACTTACTTTTTTGTAATGCTTTCCATTCAGAATGAAGTTTGAACAACTGCTTAATAAGATCATGCTCATGCGCAGTTGAAATACTAGCTTTCTTCCAGAAACCCATAACACTGATGAAAGTGTTCTTAGCACTATCTTTCAAAGGGAGCTTCATCTCTGAATGATGGTAAAAAAATGTGCCAAAACTTGCTGCTGAGAAGGGAGTTTATCGCCCAATATTTTTGGTAAAGTTGGACCAACAAGCCATATATCTGTTTTAGAACGAGTACAAATGAATGATTGCAAAAAAATTTAAAATTTTAGGGCGTGAAACTCCTAACCGTGAAATAAATGGAGCACGAATTACTACCACATACGCACTTCCTCAGCATGTAGTTAACTGAGGATTTGAGTTGCAGCTTGCTCCTTGCCAGTTTTTCAGATGCCAAAAGTCACAAGAAGTAGTTACATATATTGATATTATATCATAAATACAACTGTATATCTGAAAACATATGAATATTTCATATAAACATTTTAATAATAATTTCTGAAAATTTTGCAAAGAAATAAATGGGGTATTTTACCATTGATTAAAAGTACATTACTCTTCATTTTTATACTGCCGTGCGCCACCCCTAAATATGATTTGATTGCTTAAAAAAATGGCATGCTAAGTTTTCTCATGATAAAGAACAAAATTCGACCTTCCGAACTCTAAAGTTAAAAAAATAATTTTTGTTCCTATATATTGATAGCCACCCTAATATATATATATATATATATATATATATATATATATATATATATTATATATATATATATATATTCCTTTTAAAACGTACAAAAGATTAAATAAGAAACAGAGTTTTCATTTGAAAATTAGAAAAAGTCGTTTTAATAGAAATGAAAAAAAAAAAAATTTAAAATACAAATAAAAATAAAAGACTCATTTCCAAGAATCATTTCATCGTACAAAAGGTAATATGAAATTACAAAAGAAAAATGATGATAATAGAGACATATGCAAGATTAAACAATAAAAGCCAGGAAAGCAAATGAGGTTTGTGCCGTAATCGCAGAAACAACACTAACAAACGAACGAACAAATATTCTTTAATTTTGTCCAATGAGAAAGCATCACAAAATAAAGTTATACGCAAGATATTCATAAAAGAAGGAATTAAGTGGTATAAATTCATAAATCCGTGAAAGTATAAATGGAGGAATAAATTCTAAAAAGATATTAATATTTCTTTCGAGTATCGGGTGAATTTTTAAATATATGAAACTTTAAAAGGTTTGTATTTTTTTTATTAACTGAAATAAAGGCATGAAATTTTTACTATACGTTCTCTATACATTGGGAATTGGTCCTTTAATACAAAACGTGCTCTATGTGATGTCCTCTTAGCTCATAATACTTACACGATACTTTCGACCGAAGAGTTCTGTTCAACAGATTTCCTGCAGTTTGTGATAAAGGCATATTATGGCCACCAACATCACCAGATCTAAACCCCTGTGACTTTTATCTGTGGGCTTATTTAAATTATAGTATTTAAGCAAAATAGAAGAATTGAAAACATCCATTGAACAATAAATTTCTCGGATTTCAACAGATACTCTGTCTAGAGTACTGCAAAATTTTGTTGTTCGTGTGCATAGAGTTGATGAGCTGAGAAGACATCACATAGCGCATGTTTTGGACTGAGGGACTAATTTTCCGTGTGTAGAGAAGGTACAGTAAAATATTCATGCTTTTGTTTCAGTTAATAAAAATATACAAACCTTTTAAAGTGTCAAATGTTTAAAAAATCACTCGATAAATTACAACTGTAAAATTGATTTAAAATAAAGATATAAGATCATATTTCGGATAAAAAATAAGTTAATATTAACTGGGAACAGTATATATTGTGTGCATATATATATATATATATATATATATATATATATATAATATTATATATATATATATCTGACTTGGAGAAATTTTCCTATTCAAATTAATATCTTTCAGAGATCCCTCTGAAAATCCTTTGCTCTGACTTTTGGTGTTTCATAGCATCACTCGCAGAAAAACTTCTTTTCCTTTTGGTAGATTTTTCTGCTCTCGGTAGTCTCACTGGAATTGGGTAGTTATTACTTATTGTTAGCGCATAATCTTTATTATCTGTTATCAAATCGTTTCTTTTAGCCAAGTGACTATTTGCTAAATTACCATCAGAAGAAGTTTTTGTTAAGTCTTCATTTTTATTATCTTTACAATTTGAAGCTTTTTTTAATATTGAAACTGTACTTACGTTTGGCAAAAGGTTTATTTCTAAAATTTCAAGATCTGACGACTGTGAGTCATTTGTAATCGAAGCTCGAGATCTTTTTTCTTGGTTGTCCTCTGTGTTCTTAGTTTCGTCCGGGAAACGAACTTTTAGTGGACGGTCCAAAATTAAAAAATCGAATTTGAACGGCGTTTTTTGTTAATAGCTGGCACCCATGCTAAATCAATGTACCTGTGGGTGAGGAATAAAATGTAGGTGGATGCCACTCTCGCTTTTGGCTTTGAAGGTCATTTTCGAGGTCAAACTGTGCAAAAAATAATAATTTCTAATTTTAATTTAAAAAAAAATATTCTGAGCCAATTGGTTTGACCAAATGTTTTATTTTGCCACACTTAGTGATAAAGAAGTATGATGACACGCTTATTCCATCCGAATTACCAACTCAAGGTCAAATTCAAGTTAATCACGACCGAAATTGTGCTAAAAATTTGTGATTTTTTATTTTAATTGGCGATAAAAACATTGAGCAAGTCTGTTTGTCAAAACAATTTATTTTAACATGATTAGTGCCTAATAAGTTTGATGGCATGAATTAAGTACTCACAGTAACAGAATTATCACAACTAAATCACAAAGCAGTAAATATAGTCCCATAACTATACAGTTTACACACTAGTAACATCTACAAGTTCACGTTTCTTGATGAACAGTACTGACAGTCACAATTGTGTGGATTGCAATCACTTAAAAACAGAGTTATTAGTTCCTTACAGCACATTCCAGCTTCTCTCTTTGCATTTCTTCAGAAATGTGGCACTCCATGTGTCTGGCCCTGGAGCTGAATTATCTCGCATCTGTGATAATGCCGTAATTACATCTCCTTCCGTGAACTCGAAGTCCATTAATAGGTTTGTGCCAGAATTTGTCCTTGGCTGATTTGTATCAATGTCGAAAAATTCATCTGCGTTTTCTACTTTCATCTCGGACTTAGGGGTGCTAAACACAGAGTTAAATTGTTCCTTAAGTAGTTCGCTCATTTTTTTGGGGTCATTTTTGTGTTTGGCCTCCCCGTCTATCAACGGACCAGTACTCTCTTTGCACTGCATTTTCTTTTCGCAAAAGTGTAGAAGTATTTTGGGTTATTTTTTATGTTTTCTGCTACCTTGTTCTCATCCTCGTTTGTCTTATGTATGAATGTTTGCTTTAGGTCCATTTCTATTTCGCCTAGTTTCCTCTCTAGTTTGAGGCTCCTTGCATCAGTTTTGCATCTGTGGAGATGTTTTACGGTTTGCTTCCGTTGTCTAAATAGTGTCCTGATTTTTCTCTCTAGCTTGCTACGTTTTCTCTTTTGTCTCTCTGGAAAATGCTTCAGTAATCTAGGTTTGGTTTCACACTCCATTATACCTAGTATTTGTTCTGGAGTCTTCTCGTGAAGTAGTAAATCCCAATTTACTTCCTTTAAATCTTTATTTACACTTTCCCAATCTACTTTCTTTGAATTTATGTTTAAGCCTTCAAATATTCCTTCTGCCTCTCTGGGATGCGTTTTCGAATCTCTGGGTGCTAACTTCAATTGCATATCGATTAGGTTATGGTCGGAGAAATTTGTGTGCGTTACCTTTTTATTTATTATTATCTCATTGTTATTTGTCAAAATTAAATCCAAAACGTTCGCTTTCGTAGTGGCTTCACAGATTTCCTGAGTAAGGGCCTAACGTTCCATCATATCTAATAGTATTATTGCTTGGGTTCTATCATCTTTTGTAATGTTGCCATGAAACTTCTCAACATATATGACTTCGTCATTTCTCTTCCATGTTATGAATGGGAAATTAAAATCTTCGCAAATTAGAATATTTGTTACTGAAGTTTCAAATAATTTTAATATGTTTTGTATTTCATTAGTGGCAAATTGGAATTCACTTTTTGTGGTGGTTGGTGGTCTGTAGACGTCCATAATGGCTAGGTTCAGTTCTTTTACTTCTAATATAATAACTTTGACTGTGCTGTTTGATTTGTTTACCTTCACCTCGCATGTGTATGTGTTTTTCACGTAGATACAATCCCCTCCCCCTCGTCTAGCCACTCTCTCTGCTCTGTATATGTTGTAGTCCAGCAATGCTATTTCAGTATTCTCGATGCAGTTTCCACAGCCTTTTTCGCACTTATGTGTATATATATATATTTTTTTTTTAATTTTTTTTTTTTCAAGAGAGCTGGATTACTATAAGCCAGCACCATCGGGAGTTAATAGGCGCATTTGTTGAGAAGGTATGTGGGGTGGGGTAATGGGGGAAGGGGTAGTGGGGCGAGAGAGAGGAGTGCCAAGTAGGGTTAGCGCCAGAGTGCTAGAGTGCAGTGGCAAGGGGGTGAAAATTCATTATAGAGTACACTAATCTAACCTAATGTGGGGAGTAATAGAATATAGTAACTTAACCTAACTTATCTCTCCTGCACCATTCTTCTCCTGGTGTATATATATATATATATGCCTTACGTCATACTATGAACTTTAGTGGCCACCATTCAAATCTGTTTTAGGTATAAATGATATTACGCCATCGGAAGTCGAAACCCCGACTTCAATGTGATGGTTAAAGTTCATATATTATATATATATATATATATATATGTATATGTATATCTTCTTTTTTATTTTTTATTTATATATATATATATATATATATATATATATATATATATATATATATATTTATTTTAATATATATATATATTTTTATATATATTATTATTATATTATATATATATTATATTATATATATAAAAGAGGAAGTTTGTTTATTTGTTTAGTTGTTCGCTATAGAAAACCAAACGGTTGAACTTACAAATTTTAAAATAACTTCATAATAACCAGTTTTTTACAAGGAATCTAATGGTGCTATTTATTTTGTATTTGGTGTAGTATTTAATGACGAAATTGACAATTAATGATTATTGCGTCATTTTTTGTAATAAATTTTTTGTAATAAACATACAAACATAAAATAGAAATTTTTAAAGAATTTAGTGAAAATCTGGCATTCGTAAACTTTGCGGAGCAAATATTCCAGCGGAGCAAATTTTCCAGGACAGTGCTAAATGGTTTCATAAGTGATTTAGTAACTTTGTGAATTGCAAATTATTGTTTAGTGATACAGGTGATTATGCCACCCAAGAAACGCCCTTTATATGGAAAGTCTTCTGCCGCTAAAAGAATTCAAGCACAAAGAGCAGCTGAAACAGAAGAAGAACGCAATCAAAGACTTCAAGCACAAGCTGCAAGACAGGCTGCTCAAATACAGGAAGAGACTTTGGAACAACGTAAAGCTAGACTTCGAGCTCAAGCTGAAAGGCAGGCTACTCAAAGACAGCAAGAAACTGTTGAACAGCACCAAGCCAGAGTTCAGGCAGAATCATCAAGGCAAGCTGGATATAGACAACAAGAAACTTCTGAACAACGTCAAACCAGACTTCAAGCACAACAATTAAGACAAATAACTTACAGAGAGCAAGAAACAGAGGAGCAACATGATGTACGACTTCAGGCTCAAAGAACAAGACAAGCTCAAACACGATCTCGAGCCTTCAATGCTTGGCAGTGGAATTTAAGTGCTTTTAACTATAATCCACAATATAATTATGCATCTGACAAAGTGGTTATTATTGGATCAATGTCTAAAATATGTGATAAGTGTGGTGCTAAAAAGTGGGATAAAGAATCACCAGGAATGTGTTGTACCAATGGAAAAGTTCAATTACCTGCGCTTTCGGAACCTCCAGAACCTTTGAAAACTCTACTTACAGGCACTACATCTGAATCTAAACACTTCTTACAAAATATTCAAGCATACAATTCTGTATTTCAAATGACCTCATTTGGAGCTAATATCATTATTGAAGGAGGATTCATGCCTACATTTAAAGTTCAAGGTCAAATATATCACAGAATAGGTTCACTACAACCATTACCTCATGAAGAACCAAGGTATCTTCAATTGTACTTTGTTGGAGATTTGCAACATCAAGCACAAAATAGATACAATAGAAACCCAGCAACAAGATTGGAACTAATTGTTGAACTTCAAGACATGCTTCATGCTTCAAATAATTACATTCAAAGTTTTAAATATGCTCTAGAAAATGTACCTGCTACAGAATACAAAATCATCATTGATGCCGACAAGAGACCTCCTACTGAACATGCTAGACGATTTAATCTCCCAGAATGCAATGAAGTTGCTGTGATCATTACTGGTCAAGAACATGACAAAAGAGACATTGTGCTTAAAAGTCGAGACAATACTCTGCAATTCATCAATGAAACCCATAGATCTTATGATGCTTTGCAATATCCTTTACTGTTTGTCTATGGAGAAGATGGATATCACTTTGGAATTCTCCAAGCAGGTGTACATTCTAGCAAAACAGTTTCCTGCATGGACTTCTATGCTTACAGATTTATGGTTCACAGTAATTCACTAAATCATCTTCTGTTGGCTAGAAACCTTTTTCATCAATTTGCTGTTGATATGTATGCAAAAATAGAAGCAGAAAGATTATGTTACATTAGAACTCATCAGAGAGAATTAAGATGTGATTCATATATACATCTAAGAGATGGCATCAACAATGATGTAGCTGGAGGAGAGCTTGGCCAACTTTGCATTCTTCCGTCAACTTTTACAGGCAGCCCACGTTACATGCATGAAAGAACTCAAGATGCAATGACATATGTTCGCACTTATGGTCGACCTGACCTATTTATAACATTTACATGCAATGCTAAATGGAAGGAAATTCAGGATGAGTTACTACCTGGACAAACATACATTCACAGACATGACCTCACAGCCAGAGTGTTTCGCTTAAAATTATTAAAACTGATGGATTTAATGACAAAATCCAACATTTTTGGCCCAGTTAGATGCCACATGTACACTGTTGAATGGCAAAAAAGAGGATTGCCTCATGCTCATATTTTGATTTGGCTGACCAACAAAATTCAAGCTAATCAAATTGATTCTGTTATCTCAGCTGAACTTCCAGACCCTAACACAGACAAAAACCTCTTTGAAATAGTTCAAACTCAAATGGTGCATGGTCCATGTGGTTCTCTAAATTTCAATTCACCTTGCATGAAAGAAAATAAATGTACAAAACGTTACCCAAAACCATTTTTAAAAGACACTCAAACAGGAGAAGATGGTTATCCTTCATATCGCAGAAGAAAACCTGATGATGGAGGCTTTACAACGAGAATTAAACAAATGAAATTGATAATAGATGGATAGTTCCTTACTGCCCTCTCTTGACTAAAACTTTTAATGCTCATATTAATGTAGAATTTTGTAATTCTGTCAAGTCTATCAAGTATGTGTGCAAGTATGTTAACAAGGGATCCGATGCAGCTATGTTTGCTCTACAACAACAAAATGTACCTGATGAAGTGACTAACTATCAACAAGGTCGTTACTTAAGCAGCAATGAAGCCTTTTGGAGAATTTTTAGCTTTCCCTTTCATGGAAGATATCCTGCAGTACAGCAACTAGCAGTTCATTTAGAAAATGGACAGAGTTTATTTTACTAATGAAACAGCTGCCCATCAAGCTCTTGCTCCTAGAGATACTACTCTTACAGCTTTTTTTAAACTATGTCAAGAAGATGTGTTTGCTCAAACTTTATTGTATCGCCAGTTACCATCTTATTACACATGGAACAACAAAAAATGGAGTAGAAGAAAGAGAGGAAGCGAAGTTGAAGGTCATCCAGATGTAAGATTTGACAGTGCTTTAGGCAGAGTTTACACTGTTCATCCCAGCCAGCATGAGTGTTTCTTTTTAAGAATGTTGCTGCATGAAGTTAAAGGGCCTAGATCTTTTGATGATCTTAGAACAGTTGATGGTCATGTTTGTGCGACATTTAGAGAGGCATGCTACAAACGTGGAATGCTAGAAGATGATAGTCAATGGGATGCCACCTTAAGAGAAGCAGCCATATACCAATCCCCAAAGCGGCTAAGAGATTTATTTGCAATTCTGCTAAAAACCTGTGATGTGGGCAACCCTTTAGAATTATGGAACAAATACAAAGATGATTTGGCACAAGATTATAAGCACCAAGCACAACTTGCCAACCCGCATATTGACGTAGTTTACACAGATGAAATCTACAACAGAGCCTTAATTGACATAGAAGATAAAATAGCATCAATGGATGGACAACAAATACCTTCATTTGGCCTCCCACAAACCAATAGAACAGAAGTCAACAATTTAGCTACAGAGCTTATAAGAGAAACATCATATGATATCAACTACTTAACTGAATATGTAAATGAAAATGAGCCCAAGTTGTTGCCTGATCAGAGAACTGCTTATTCAACTATAATGAATAGTATCTCTCAGCAGAATGGAGGCATCTACTTTTTGGATGCTCCTGGTGGTACTGGAAAAACATTTGTCACAAATTTATTACTGGCCAAAGTTCGCAAGCAAAATAAAATTGCTGTAGCAGTAGCATCTTCTGGTATAGCTGCTACACTGTTGCCTGGAGGTCGCACAGCTCATTCTGCATTCAAACTTCCTTTGGATTTAGCTACTAATGATGAAGCTGTTTGTAAAATTACTAAAAATTCTGGCATGGGAGAGGTTTTTAAAAGATGTGAACTTATAGTCTGGGATGAATGTACAATGGCCCATAAAAAAGCATTGGAGGCCCTGAACAAAACTCTACAAGATGTGAGAAACCACAAGACATTGATGGGCGGTGTAACTGTTGTCTTATCAGGAGATTTTCGCCAGACTCTGCCAGTTATACCTAAGGGAACAAAAGCTGATGAAATTCGAGCATGCCTTAAATCTTCCTGTTTGTGGCACAATGTTAAAACCTTGAAGCTTACAACTAACATGCGAGCAAGAATTTATGGTGATCGCAATTCAGGTCTATTTGCTCAGAACTTGCTACAGCTTGGCGAAGGAAAAGTTCCTGTGGACTCTGACAACAAAGTCATTATATCTACAATCAGCGCAGTGGTCCAAAGTGTTAATGAATTAACAGAAAAAGTATTTACTAACTTTAGTTATCACTACAAAGACTTTACTTGGCTGTGTGAAAGAGCAATATTGGCACCGAAAAATGTGACAGTTAATTCTATCAACCAACAACTACTCCAAAATATTCCAGGGGATCCTTATATTTACAAATCAATTGATACAGTTATCGATCAAAATGAAGTTGTCAACTATCCAACGGAGTTTCTAAATTCTTTGGAATTTCCAGGATTGCCTCCTCACCAACTACAACTTAAAGTTGGAGCTCCTATAATGCTTCTACGAAATTTAGATCAGCCTAAGCTCTGCAATGGTACCAGATTAATAATAAAGGCATTACAGCCTCATGTCATTGAAGCACAAATTCAAACTGGTTGTGGCAAGGGTGAAGATACTTTTATTCCTAGGATACCTCTAATAACATCAGAGATGCAGTTTCAGTTTAGGCGCTTACAATTTCCAGTAAGATTAAGTTTTGCCATGTCGATCAACAAATCACAGGGACAAACAGTGAAAGTTGTTGGGCTACAATTACAAGAAGACTGCTTCTCTCATGGTCAACTGTATGTAGGATGCTCTAGAGTAGGAACAGCTAACAATCTTTATGTATACTCTCCTTTTGGAAAAACATGCAATGTTGTATATAAAGAAGTATTGTAAATTCTAATTTCAAATAAAGCTTTGTTTGATTAAATGTTTTTTTATTTCTCGCATCACAGCTTTTGTCTACTTACTGAATAATTTGCTGAAAAAAGTACTGATCTATACATTTCAAATTTAAATTTTCACCCG
Source organism: Bathynomus jamesi (assembly GCA_023014485.1). Classification (NCBI taxonomy): domain Eukaryota; kingdom Metazoa; phylum Arthropoda; class Malacostraca; order Isopoda; family Cirolanidae; genus Bathynomus; species Bathynomus jamesi. The sequence goes on from JAJOZX010000381.1 coordinate 708,249, forward strand.
TGCAACGCCGGGTAACTCAGCTAGTATGTTATAAAATGAATATTATTTTATAATTTTATAATGATAATGGTGAAGCGTTTCTGACACCAGGTTGTTATAAATGTTTATTTATTTATATCCTTGCATTACTTTTATTAGTAATATTACGAAGTGGGGCGTGAATTCTGGAATCCCTTATAATTTGAACCCTCAAATCTAAGTGAGTAATTGATAATGAAATCGTCGGTTGTAGGAACTTTTAAACAGTAAATTAAGGACACAATTTGATTATTACAAGATCAGTCAAAGTTCAGAAATATAAGCAATCAAGTTCAATTATATTTTAGTTAAGACTTAAAGATAAAATTAATCAACTCAAAAATAAATATTGCCAGTCTACTACTTCTCTCTCTCAGTAGTTAAGACTATTGGCCCACAATGTTCTCTCTCATTGACTCAAAACTCAATAATTCTCTCTCAAAGTTTAGTCTTTAACGAGCAAATTCCCTCCAGTCTTTACTCGGAGAACTGCTTGAACGCAACCCAGCCTTTCTCTCTTACTGACGGAGTGCAAGTTTGATTCTGTCTTTCCTTCCTCGCATTTCTTCTTTGATAGGCCGAATGTTTCCTTTTTATTACGTCAGAGTCCCAGGCACACAAAGTCGAATATCCTGTGACAGAAAGTTGCCGCTTGTGTGAGGGGGAGAGGCGCCAGCAGCGTCAGCCCCTAATTGAAGTGTCTTGATACGGGCATACTTAATTGGCGTCTCGATGCGGGCATATTCCGCAAAGGCCTCCGGGTGGTGTCAAGGTCATGACCCGAACAAGGAAGAGAAAACCGAAAGGGGCCCGTAGAAGGCAGTGTATGGAAGGTCATTTAGAGGTTATTGAGGACTTTGATAGTTCGTGTATAACATATATATATTTTGAATCCTAAAATCAAATTATGATTTTTTGCCATATATATATATATATATATATATATATATATAGATATGATACGAGGTTGAGTAAAAACGTTCGTGAACTTTTTGTTTGTCAGCCATACCTGACATCATAGCGGGTTTTACTGCACACCGCCTTGGAAGTAGTTTCATTCCCTTGTCATACATTTCTGCCAGCGGCCCTACTACTGCTGCGAGCACTCCTGCAGGCCTTTTACTGCGACCTCCATAAGTGCCGCCGTCGTAGCCTCTTTCACCTCATCTGCTGACTGGAACCTGCGTCCCTTCAAGGGGGGCTTTCATTCTTGGAAACAGGTAGTAGTCGGCAGGGGTGAGATCTGGAGAGTAGGGAGGTTGTGGAACCACAGTGATGGCAGTCTTGATCAGATACTCCTGTACCAAAAGAGACTGATGAGCTAGTGCATTGTCATGGTGGAGCAGCCAGTTTCCAGATTCCCAAAGATGGGGGCTTTTACGGCGGATAGCTTCTCGCAGACGGCGAAGGATGTCTCTGTTCCTTGTCTGGTTGACGTTACGCCCTTCCGGTATAAATTCCTAGTGAACGACGCCCTGGATGTCAAAGAACACCTCCAGCATCACCTTTCCCTTTGAACGGTCTGCACGAAACGTCTGCTTTCTGGGTGACGAAGGCGACTTCCAGTAGGAGGCTTGACGTTTGGATTGTGGATCGAAAAGGTAGCACCACGTTTTATCGCCAGTGATAACCTTGTTCAGAATACTTGGATCACTATCGACTCTGTCAATCATGTCCCCGCTAAAGAGGGGCCGTTCTTCACGCTGATCTTCTGTGAGATTTCGTGGGACAATGTGACCACACACACACACACACACGATGCATGTTATCGTCATCGTGCAGAATTTGATGGCACGTGTCATGTGACACCACCGATTTCGGCGACTTCTTCAGTAGTTCGTCTACGGTCGTGTCGGATGATCTCTCAAACACGGGCAAAGGTCTCCTCATTACGAGCTACCGCTGGCCTTCCCTTCCGCGGGTCATCCTCCAGTGATTGTCGGCTGTCCTTGAAACGCCTAAACCATTTGTACACTGCACTCCGACACATGGCCTCATCCTCGTAGGCTTCCCTGATTATGTCTAAGTTTGTGAGAATGTCTTGCCCACACAAAACTTAATGTTCGATCGCTCCTCAAATTGCAACATCCTGGAGCGCCGTTTTAAAAATAACAAAATTCACCGAACCGAACAGACAATAGACAATAGTCTCTGCCCACACCTTCCCTACATATCCGCGCAAGCGCAGACATGAAGACTCACGCAAGTATCTAGTTGTTCAGCGGCTGTTAAAAAAGTTCACGAACTTTTTTACTCTACCTCGTATATATATATATATATATATATATATATATATATATATATATATATATAATATATATAATGTCCTAGTGATTTTTTGCTATTTCTCGAAACCCCTCGCACCAAATGCTTTTTTTTTTTTGTGGGCTGAGCTTAACCCACTTGGCATTTTTACATACAGAAATATATAGTTGAAAAGTTGTCCCCTTTGCTAATCATTCTTATATCTTTGATCGCAACTGTGTAAATATTAGCTACTTGAGAAACCTTTGCTACACCGACTAAATGATTACACTGGTATGCATCAATTTTGCTGTCAAGGGTTTTGTAAGTGATTCTTATAGAGTTTTTCCTGCTGAATCAATTTTGCTGTCAAGGGTTTTGTAAGTGATTCTTATAGAGTTTTTCCTGCTGATTTCGAATCTGCAATCCGTTTTTCTCAATCAGTTCAGGTTATCCGGCTATGGCCTCATAAGTAAAATAGAATTTTTCGTGATTTTGTCAAAGCGGAATTGGAACAGTAACATCTATCATCACTTGTTTCACTTGTATAATCTTTTTTTACTTTTCAGGCATATAGATAAAATATTTCATAATGAATAGAGCGTGTAAAAATGATCCCAATAGATTCTGCTACATATGTGGGACGGTTACCATGCCAAATAACCAGTCCCAAATCACTAAATTTGTGAAGACAATGTATAGAGCATACTTTGGAATTAAGCTAGGGGACCAGGACAAAAATTTCGCCCCTCATATGTGCTGCAAGACGTGCATTGAAAATTTGAGAAGATGGAGCAAAGGCAGAGCGAAATCTTTGCCTTTTGGAATTCCCATGATTTGGAGAGAAGGAAAGGATCACGTGACAGATTGCTATTTCTGCATGACAAACCTCCAAGGTGGGCTTATAAATTTATTTTTCTTAAATATTTTGAAATCCTCGTATGAAACTTGACATAATATTCACCATAATGTAATATTCACCATATATAGCATAATATTCACCATAATGGTAATCATACATTTACATATACATATTGTTATAGAAAATACATTACACATATATTGTATACAAGTTACATTTACATATACAATGATGTATATTTTCTTTCTTTTCATTCATATTGTCCCCGAAGGGACAATATGAATGAAAAAGAAAGAAAATATACAGACTCCATCGCCTATTTCATATCTTACAGACCGCAGCCTTCCCTCACGAGCCGCCACTGTCTGAATGCTTCTTCTATTTCATATGCAAGTTTATATCCATGTTTCTGTGTTTCTATTTTCAGGAGTTAACAAGAAAAATAAACACATTGTTGTATACCCTGACATTCCTTCTGCTATGAGACCTGTACCCATGGTCCTGGAATTCCAATACCCGACCCACCTCAAACCCTGGACTTCGATGATTCTGATGATGAATCAATGACCAATGCCAATGACCAGTCCCAGTCGTATATACCTCAAAATACCGCTTCAAATGAGCCGAGGCCTCTCAACCAGGCCAAACTTAATGATCTTACCAGGGATTTAGGACTTTCCAAATTAGCTGCCGAGATCTTGGGCTCACGACTTCGAGAGGACAACTTGCTGGCTCCGGGAACAACATTCTCCTGGTATAGGAAACGAGAGGAAGAATTCCGCAAGTTTTTTGCAGTGCACGAAAATACCTCTTCCTTAGTGTACTGCTGCAATGTTGAGGGGCTAATCGAATCCTTGGGCCTGCCATATATCGCATCAGAATGGAGGCTATTTATAGACTTGTCTAAACGAAGTTTGAAAGCAGTACTGCTCAACATTGGGAATAGGGTTGCATCAGTCCCTGTAGCACATTCCGTACAACTTACTGAGAGCTACGATAACATGAAAATTTTACTGGATGCTCTCGTATACGACCAACATAACTGGAGGATCTGTGAAGATTTGAAGGTAATACTAATATCATAAGTAAACTATTGCTATTGACTATGTTGTTTTTCCAAAGGTTATTTGAGAGCGTATAAGAACACTTAACTTCCCCACAGAAGTGATACAGTCCAATGCATAGATTTTTTATCTGATAGAACAAATTCTCTAAATTCTTTAATATTTTCATTTTTTTTCAGATTGTGGCATTTGTATTGGGAATGCAAGGGGGATACACGAAATACCCATGTTTCCTCTGCAAATGTGATAGCCGAGCGGATGAGAAGCACTATGCACAGCGTGAATGGGCATCCAGAGAGAATTTTGAACCTGGGTCGCATAATGTCGTTTCAGTGCCCCTTGTACCACCAACAAATATTTTGCTCCCACCACTTCATATTAAGCTGGGCTTGATGAAAATTTCATCAAATCAATGAATAAGGAGGGTTCAGCATTCCGATATCTCGAGAGTAAATTTCCTCATATATCTGATGCTAAACTAAATGCTGGGGTTTTTGATGGTCCTCAAATTCGAACTTTGATCAAGGATACTCAGTTCGAAAAACGCAATGACTCCAACTGAGAAAATGCCTGGCAGGCATTCAAATCAGTTGTCACTGATTTCTTGGCAAGCGTAGAAGTCCAGAATACGAGTCCGTTGTCGAAAACTTGATGGAAGCTTTCAAAGCTCATGGGTCGCGCATGTCCATAAAAATGCACTTTAGGTGGTCCCAGTTGGACTATTTTCCTGAAAATTGCGGGGATTATAGTGAGGAACAGGGTGAACGATTCACCAAGATATCAAAATAATGGAAGAGAGGTACCAGGGAAACTGGGATATCAATATGCTGGCGGACTATTGCTGGTGTTTGAAGCGAGACGTGCCCGAAGAAAAACACAGACGGAAAGCCAAAAAAACTTCATTCCTTCCTCAATAAACTTTTTTCCATATTCATTGTATGAATAAAAGTATTTATTCACGCAATGTTTTCATTTTTCACGAGTGTTCTTATAATATTACTCGTATCTACAGTTTAAGCTAAAAAAATCAATAAATTTGGGGATAAAATTGGACTTATAATAAATGGCCAATAGAGAAAAAACCTGACCTGATTGAGGAAAACCAATGTCATTTTCGAATTCAGCATGGTCGAATTATATAATATGAGTTGAAAAAACCCTCACAGCAGACAAAAAAATTTCATATGCATACCAGTGTTATTTATGGACGTCTCCTTACCAGTTTGGTTTTAAAAGGTCCCATTCAATTGACCAGTGTATTTATGTTTTGAAGAGGTTGTGTTTAGATATACTGTTAGTAATTCAACTATTTATAGTTGGGTCTTTTTATATAGTGCGTTCGAAAAGTCTCTCCGCAGTGCTATGTTAAACGCATAGAAAATTGAAAAACTACAATGTTTTCATTGAACCATGATTTAGTGATTTTATTACATAACCTTTTGATTTTACAGCATGTGTTGAAAGTGTTTTCCACCATTTTGCAGGCACAGAGCAACTCGTCTACACTTGTTGTCAAACACTTTTTTAAAGTGTTGGTTGACTGCGGAGAGACTTTTCGAACGCACTGTATAAGCAAAGCATATGATAGAGTGAGTCACAATATTCTCTATAAAAAATTAGAAGACAAGAATGTTCCTTTTCATAAGTTTGAGGGTACAGCCTACTTCTAATGGTATGCTAAGTGAGGCCAGTATCTCTATTTACACACCTCACAAACCACTTCTATTTTTCTCCTCCCTAACTCTTGTAGCACATTTATATCAACTCCACGTTCATTCGCACATTTGCTAATTACATCCATCTTTTACATGGTCTTTCTCTACTTCTCACACCTACACACTCACTATTATACAACTTTTCACAATATTTACTATTAATTATTATTCATTCTCTTTACCAATGACTTTTCATTCAGCATCTTTCCCAAATATCTCCAGTTCTTATAGAGTCAAACCATTGTACACTAATGATTAACATCTACACCATAAAGCTGATGTAACTACTCACTGCTACCCAGGTTAATGAAATATCCAAATTAATAAATTTAATTTTATATGCCCGGAAGAGTCTTAATTCTAAGACTCATTGAAGTCGGGGTTTCGACTTCTGATGGTGTAATATCACTGTTATGATGCAAACTTACGAGGAAAAAGAAAAAAATTATTCCAAGGCCTTTCGTGCATTCAGCAGTACACGTCGTCTTTCCCTGGCGAGGTGTACTGCTGAATACACGATTATTTTTTCTTTTTCCTTGTGGGTTTGCATCGTTTATATATATATGAAAATTATTTAACGAAAGTAACACGTGAAAAATATTTATGATGAATAAAACCACGAAGGAAAGGAAACACAGAATGGTGCTCAAGCGCTTTCGTCTAATGACATCCTCAGGAACACTGAAGTACATAGAGTTACAGCCTATATATAGGTTACAGAAAAAAAAAAAATATATATATATATATATATATACTGGTGATCCAGATAAATGGGACCCATAAAAAAAGCCAAATATTCTTAATATTTAATTCCTTTCATAAAAACTATATATCATTCGAAAGAGTAGAGTTACAAGTTTATTATGAAATATTTATTTTTTAAAAATGACTCCCTTCAAATGTGCTCCATTAGTTGCCAAGCATTCCAGTGTTCTCGCTTGTAAGTTCTGCATCACTTTTGCAAGAGTGTGCGGTGGTATGACCTGTATCTCATTTGTGATGGCGGCCTTCAATTCTTGCAAGTCGTTGGGTTATTTCTGTAGACCCTACTCTTTAAATATCCCCAGAGATAATAATCTAAGGGAGAAAAATCCGGAGACCTTGCGAGCCATTCAACGTCTCCAAATCTTGAGATTAACTCGCCTGGAAACGTTTGACGCAAAACTGCCATGCAGTTCCTCGTGTATGGCAGGTAGCTCCGTCTTGTTGGAACCAGTGGTTTTCTAGACAAAGATCTCTTAATTTAGGAATAAGGAAATCGGTCAACATTTTTTCGTAGCGATCACCATTTACGGTGACCGTGTTTCCGGTGGAATCCTCGAAAAAGTACGGCCCTATGATCTGAGATGCAGTAAGACCACACCAAACAGTTTACACGCTGACTATGCAACGGACTTCGGTAATATTCAATGGATTTTCTGTTGCCCAGAAACGACAATTTTGTTTGTTTACAGTTCCATTCAAGTGAAAATGGGCTTCGTCTGACATAATCAAAGTCGCTAGAAAATTGGTGGTGTCATTTACCTTCTGTTGGATCCATTGACAGAATTGTCGTCTTCGTGCGAAATCTCCATCGTTTAGTTGTTGCACTGTTTGAATTTTATATGGAAAGAGCATTAAATTTTGCTTGAATATACGGTGTGTTGTTCCATATCCAACTCCTAACAGCTGAGAAGCACGTCTGATGCTTATGTTAGGATTATCCTGTACAATTTCATGAGTTCTGTTAATGATTTCGTCTATCCTTGCTGTGCGCACTCTTCCAGTTGGTTTTCTTTTTCCAATGCTGCCAGTTAGGGAAAAATTTCTGACACACCGACGGATTACTTTCTTAGAAGGTGATTTTGACATCTGAAAATTTGTCTTGAAAGATCTTTGAGCTGAAACTACACTTCTTCCATGCTCATAATATTGCTCAGTTATGAAACGCAGCTGTTCCACAGTCCATGCAGTCATTTTGAAGGGTTAGTTTTAACTAACACTTTATTTTGTTTTGTATCTTATCTTGTCTTGTATTGTCAAAACCTATACAATCCTGTACAAACTTGTAACTATCCTCTTTCGAATGATGCGTATGATTTTATAAAAGGACTTATACTTTAAGAGTTACAGGGGTTTCTTTTGGGTCCCATTTCTCTGGATCACCCTTTATATATATATATATATATATATATACAATAAACGGAGAAACAAAATTAAAGGATTGTGGGAGGGGCACACAAATTTATAAGGAAAAACTATCGAATTTTAGCACAAGATTAAATGAATTGTTTCCAACCAATGTTATAGATAAAAAAAAAAAAAATTATACAAATTTATACTGGAAATCTGCCTGGGTTTTAGCACTCTGCTCTTTTTGTATATAGAAATTAAAAAATTATCGATTTTTAGCACAAGATTAAATGAATTGTTTCCAACCAATGTTATAGATAAAAAAAAAAAAAAATTTCAAATTTATACTGGAAATCTGCCCGGGTTTTAGCACTCTGCCTTTTCTGTATATAAAAATTAAAAAATAAAAGGTTATTAGGGTGCCATACAAGTTTACCAAAGATTTAGCTTCTACCTTTCTTATCTAAATCTGTTCTGAAGGAATTCAAAACAACAGGATCGAGTTGAAAAAGACCTTTGCTTATGTTGAAGTTATTTGTAAGTTGGATAATGGCAGACTCAAGAATATTTCTATTAACAATGTTGCTAGAGTGAAATAAACTGAAGCATTATTCCAATCAATACAGTGGGATAACTCTGACAAATGGACAAAAAGGGCACTGGACAACTGTCCTGTTCTAACGGAATATTGATGCTGTTTTATACGTGTGTGCAAATCCTTTCCGTCTGACCTATGTAAAAGGAATCACATTGTTTACAACCAATTTTATAGATAATGCCTGAATTATTGGTAGGGCTATTTTTTACTATGATATTTTTCACAATATTGTTATATGAAAATACTACATTAATATCCAAAAGTTTAAGTACATTAGCAATGCCTAAAAAGCCCGGGAAAAATGGAAGTACTAAAATATTTTTTGACAAAGTACGAGTGTTATTATTGACACGATAGAAAGTTCGTTTTGCCTTGTTGAGACAAGATTCCATAAACGCAGATGGATAACACAGATCACTTCCAATACCGTTGATTTTTTCTAATTCGGCATCGATGTATTCCGGACTGGCGATCCTAAGGCGCGGAGAACATTGAAGAAAAAATGGCAACCCCACTAAGAAGGCCATTTTTTCTTCAATGTTTCTCCGCGCCCTTAGGATCGCCAGTCCGGAATACATCGATGCCGAATTAGAAAAAATCAACGGTATTGGAAGTGATCTGTGTTATCCATCTGCGTTTATGGAATCTTGTCTCAACAAGGCAAAACGAACTTTCTATCGTGTCAATAATAACACTCGTACTTTGTCAAAAAATATTTTAGTACTTCCATTTTTCCCGGGCTTTTTAGGCATTGCTAATGTACTTAAACTTTTGGATATTAATGTAGTATTTTCATATAACAATATTGTGAAAAATATCATAGTAAAAAATAGCCCTACCAATAATTCAGGCATTATCTATAAAATTGGTTGTAAACAATGTGATTCCTTTTACATAGGTCAGACGGGAAAGGATTTGCACACGTATAAAACAGCATCAATATTCCGTTAGAACAGGACAGTTGTCCAGTGCCCTTTTTGTCCATTTGTCAGAGTTATCCCACTGTATTGATTGGAATAATGCTTCAGTTTTATTTCACTCTAGCAACATTGTTAATAAAAATATTCTTGAGTCTGCCATTATCCAACTTACAAATAACTTCAACATAAGCAAAGGTCTTTTTCAACTCGATCCTGTTGTTTTGAATTCCTTCAGAACAGATTTAGATAAGAAAGGTAGAACGCTAAATCTTTGGTAAACTTGTATGGCACCCTAATAACCTTTTATTTTTCAATTTTCATATACAAAAAGGGCAGAGTGCTAAAACCCGGGCAGATTTCCAGTATAAATTTGTAAAATTTTTTTTAATTTTTTTTTTTTATCTATAACATTGGTGGGAAACAATTCATTTAATCTTGTGCTAAAAATCGATAATTTTTCAATTTTTATATACAAAAAGAGCAGAGTGCTAAAACCCGGGCAGATTTCCAGTATAAATTTGTATATATATATTTTTTTTTTATCTATAACATTGGTTGGAAACAATTCATTTAATCTTGTGCTAAAAATCGATAGTTTTTCCTTATAAATTTGTGTGCCCCTCCCACAATCCTTTAATTTTGTTTCTCCGTTTATTGTATATATATATTTTTTTTTCTGTAACCTATATATAGGCTGTAACTCTATGTACTTCAGTGTTCCTGAGGATGTCATTAGACGAAAGGGCTTGAGCACCATTCTGTGTTTCCTTTCCTTCGTGGTTTTATTCATCATATATATATATATATATATTTCAGGAGAAGAATGGTGGATGAGAGATAGGTTAGGTAAAGTTAGGTTAGGTTATTCTATATTCAATTTTATGGTTTTTGGGTCATGTCCCAACTTTTCAATTTATTTTTTGTATGCAAAGGATTAATTATTACTGTGGGTTAAGCTTACTCCGCCCACAAGAAAAATGCATTTATCCGGAATAGCAAATACACACATTGTTAAACATTATTAGCGTAGCAAGTTGCTTTTTGTAAGTGAGGAATAATTTATTTTATTGGAATGTATTTTTCCTTATTATTAATAGCACTGTTGATCATAGTAGCAGTAGGGCAGCGTGCTGATTTTAGGCTTCAATATATATATATATATATATATATATATAATATATATATATATATTATATATACACACACTATAGTCTATATTCAACTGCTATTCACCCACATTAGGTTAGGTTAGGTCATTATAATCTATTACTCCCCACATTAGATTAGTTTAGGTTAGATTAGGTTCTTTATAATAAATTTTCTACTTTTGGCACTCACCCGCTTCGCCAACTCCCCTTCACCTATTTACCACCAGCCCGCATCCCCTCGCACCAAATGCCCCTACACTACTGACGTACAGTAACTAAAACATAGTTGGTGCTTTATTAACTAAAATTCTGGTAACATCCTTTAGTTCAGATAAAAATTTCTAATCAGTAATGAGAGAATTCTCTTCTTGAACCTTAATTTCTGTCACCAAAAGCACTAAAATACTACAAATTCGCAATTTCGAACTTTTTCTGAAGCTGCAACGTATCAGTTAACGTAGTGTTGTAGAATTTAAGAATTTTTGCTATTAATATCATATACGTGACTGATAAAAATATAAAGGTGTCTTTTAAAATATAAATGTATCTTTTAAAATATAAACGTGTCTGTTAAAATATAAACACATCTATTAAAATATAAAAGTGTCTCTTAATGTATAAACATATCTATTAAAATATAAAAGTGTCTCTTAAAGTATAAAAAACGTATCTATTAAAATATAAACGTGTCTCTTAAAATATAAACATACCTATTAAAATATAAAAGTGTCTCTTAAAATAGAAACGTATTTATTAAAATATAAACGGATCTCTAACGTATAAACGTGTCTATTAAAACATAAACGTTTATTAAAATATAACCTTCTCTATATTATTAAAATATAAACGTGTCTATTAAACAAATTAGCGTGTCGGCAAAACAAAGTTTTAACTAAACTTTGCTACATTCCCGATAAAAAACGCGATATAAAAATATTTTTATCTTTGTGATAGAAAATATCATATCTTGCATAAATGTTACAACTTTTGTTATTTAAATAATACAAATATATTCTGTTTTTATTACGCTATAAATATTTTTAACTTCTTCCAAATGGCCGAATGCATACAGTTCCTTAAACTAGATATTACGATATTATATATATATATATTATATAATATATATATATATATATATATATATATATATATGCCTCTAATAATATTAAGAAGTAAAAATTCTTAAATTATTAGAAAGATGTTTCGAACAGTTATTGATGACTCCTCATCAAGTCAATTTAAAACTTGAGAGTCCTTTCATCAACCGATTGGTAATTTCTTGTTAACTGCTTGATAGAAAAGACTTCTGTGATGTGTAACCTCGGTTAACGTTGGTTTTACTTCCGCCCGAATTGTTCATTCTGACCAAGGTCAACCTTGTTGCTTCACCTTAGACCTACAGTTTATCGTAGAATCTGAACCATAACTCACCGCGGGTGGTCAGAAATTACAAAGTCCTCGCCCGGATTCGCTCTCACGATCCGCAGTCCAGCCTCTTAATCACTAGGCTACCCACGGTATCCATTTACTTACCAACCAGTTTTATTGTATGGAAGGATGAACAGCTGGGTTTGTTGCACGCCCCTGCCATCACCGGGAATCAAACCCGGGGCAGGTGGATTCGTAATCAGTGATGCTAACCACTACACCACTGAGATGTTATGTTATTATTTATTTTAACTCTTTGTCTTTTGGTATATTAAAGAATGATAATTTTGATTATTTATTAACATTTCGCATCTGATCGACCATAATTATAATATTTTTGGTGGTGGACTTTTTTCCATTTTACTATTAGTATTTGAGATCCCTAATGTCTCCATTTGGATACAAAGTTATATGAAAGGCAAAATATTCAGAGCGCTAATATTTCCATTTGGATAGGAAGTTATAGCAAGGGTGTAAACTATTCAGGTGTACGAGTAATATGTACGTACAAAAGAACGTGTTTTAATTTAATTTAATTTTGTTCTCCACGTACATAAAAGTAAAAAAAATAAAAGAACATAAGTGTCATAAAAGTTTGAGGGTCTTTTCCGTTTGGGGGCTAGCAGCGAATTTTAATGAAAATCGGTATACTAATGTAGTTTTGGTCGGATAATCTCTAGGAGCGCTCCATTTTTCAATATTAAACATACATTCATAAAACATATACCATTTGAAAGCTCACATTTTTCTGAGTCTAAAAATGTAGTAATCAAAAAGTATGAATAGCAAATAAAAAGTAACTAGATTTAATTAATTGTTTGACGCGTGACGTCATTAACTACATTATAAAGGTTGGCTAAGTTATAAATCTTCAGTCTGTGTTGTAAGATGGTATTTTTGGTAATTGTTACGCTAACCTAACCTAACATGAATATGTTATTACATTATCATTTGTATAATTTAGGTCTCGGGGGTACGGGGGCGGAGCCCCCGTAAAGATCACGCATCACAAATTGATCGGTATAGGGTTTTATATTTAAACTTAGTTACTTTTTATTTGCTATTGATACTTTTGGATTACTACATTTTTAGACTCAGAAAAATGTGAGCTTCCAAATGGTATATGTTTTATGAGTGTATGTTTAATATTGAAAAATGGAGCGCTCCTAGAGATTTACCGTTTTGGTCACTGATTTCAAAAATAACTTTTTTTTGGAGAAATTAAAAACAAAGGTACTTGTGGGTTATCTGTCGCCACTTTTTAATTTAATTTTCCAACTTTTTCACAATACAGATGTGTGTTATCATGTTGCCATTTTTACAAAAATATTGTTTTTACGCCTCGTGAACAGGCTCTCATCGATTTCAACCACTATTCCTTCTAACCTAACCTAACCTAACCTAACCTAACCTCACACTAACCTAACCTAAGGTTAGGTTAGGTTAGAAGGAATAGTGGTTGAGATCGATGAGAGCCTGTTCACGAGGCGTAAAAACAATATTTTTGTAAAAATGGCAACATGATAACACACATCTGTATTTGTGAAAAAGTTGGAAAATTAAATTAAAAAGTGGCGACAGATAACCCACAAGTACCAAAACAAACATGTTAGAGCACTTTAAATAATTAATATGTGTTTTAACTAGCTTAAACTAGTCACAGAGGATTGTGTTAAATTTAGCCAGAGTCACAAACTGCTACTGTTTATGAAAAAGTGCTCTAACTGTGGGAAAGTGTGTTCCTTTGATAAAAATACCCAGTTCTTTCGTTGCCAAAAGCGTCGGTCAAACGGTAAAAAGTGCAACTTTACGAAGAATACGTTTTTTGAAGGATCCCGGCAGATCTGTAAACGTAGCAGAAAAAAATCTAGAATTAATGCCCAGTTAGGTCAATTGAATGCCCGGTTAGGTAAATTGAATGCCAGGTTAGGTTAATTGAATACCAGGTTAGGTCAATTGAATGCCCGGTTAGGTCAACTGTACGCCCTTGACGATTGGTTAAGTCATGAGATTTTCGTTAAAAACACATTAATTATTTAAAGTGCACTAACATGTTTGTTTTTAATTTCTTCAAAAAAGAAAGTTATTTTTGAAATCAGTGACCAAAACTACATTAGTATACCGATTTTCATTAAAATTCGCTGCTAGCCCCCAGACGGAAAAGATCCAAATTTGAAAAGGGATGCATAAATCATTCCGTACGATTAAGTGTATGTATTAAACTTATTGATTAAGTTAGTGTATCCAAACAGTATCTGAAAACGACAAAAGGTTAAATGTGAATTTAGTTTCATTTCAGTTTCCCTGTGATCGTTTTCGAACAAGTGTTCAAACAGTGGTCTTTGTTTGTTCAGATTTTGCTTAAACACTTTTTTTATTTGCGAAACTTTTATTGCAATTTGTGCAGAGATTCTAGTAAATCTCTTCTTCTCTGTTGGACATTGCACTAATTTGTAAAGAGGTAATGATGATAATACTCAGTCAGGAAGCCAAGAAACTGGTACAACACTCAGGCCAACTAATGTGGCGTATTGCTTTAACTGTATTTTTATTTAGGGTTGCCAGACGTCCCGTATTTTACGGGACAGTCCCGCATTTGATCCAAAAATCACGCGTCAAAATCCAGCGTCAAAATCCCGCGTTCAAAATGTCCCACAAAAAATATTTTTTAAGCAAATTTTTTAGGGATGAAATGATTTAGAATTTAAATATTATGTATAATAATTTCAATTTATTCACGATGTTTAATTGTTAAATATTATTGTAATAAAATTTTGGATCACTTTAACATATTGCTTCCCAAAGCATTCGGGAAGCAATATGTTAAAGTGATCCCTCCTGGGAAGCAATATGTTAAAGTGATTAACACTGGGAAGCAATATGTTAAAGAGAAGTTCCTGGGAAGCAATATGTTAAAGTGATCCAGTGATTATATAAAAATATTGGTGCTATTATAGCGTGCGGTCTACAAAGATATTTACACTACAGGCGTGCGGTCTACAACATATTTACAAATTCAATTACATTAAAACAAAAAATTTAAAGGACAAATAAAACACAATTCATTCTATGGGATATAATGCCCGGTTAGGTTAACTGAATGCCCGGTTAGGTCAACTGTATGCCCTTGACGATTGGTTAAGTTGTGATATTTTCGTTAAAACTAACGAAAATATCACAACTTAACCTAACCAATTGTCAAGGGCATACAGTTGACCTAACTGGGCATTCAATTAACCTAACCGGGCATTATATCCCATAGAATTAATTGTTTCTTTTATTTGTTCTTTAAATTTTTTTTTAATGTAATTGAACTAATATTTGTCATGATTCCCCCTTTTATAGCCCCCTTTTTTATCGTATTCCTTATCCTAAATATTGGGAAGCAATATGTTAAAGTGATTAACACTGGGAAGCAATATGTTAAAGTGATATACACTGGGAAGCAATATGTTAAAGAGAGGTTCATGGGAAGCAATATGTTAAAGTGATCCAAAATTTTTCTAATTTTGTTTGTTGTAACCGTTGAAGAAATCTATCATAGTTTCAATTTGAAAAAAAATTTGGTCTTAAAAAAAAACCTCCGAAAATTTTTTGGCCCGCATGGGCGTTTCAAAAATCTGGCAACCCTGTTATTATTATTATCATTACCAGTAGCATCGGGATTCGAACCCTCTATCTCAGTGTCTTCACTCCGCTTTAGTTGGAAATGGAAATATTTTCGTGAATTTTTAAGTGGAGGATGATAATATATGCATTGTAAAGTAAATGAAGAGGCAAATGTTATAGGCAAATTAAACAGTGTCAGACCGTGCACCTACACAATTCTCAGGAACTCATCAATCACACGTCAGACAAGAAATTTTAATTTTGCATTATTATGCGTATCTCATATTATATTATTATGTTGCAGCTATATTCATATAAATTTGAAAAGCATACTTAAAGTAAACTAAATGTATATACGTACGATACTCGCATAATAAACACTAAAATTATTGTCTAATGTTGATTAAAGGATTTTTGGCAAGTTGAGCGTGGTCTAATAGTTGAAATCTTTGTTCTAGGAGTTAATCTAAATTTTCTATAAATACAACTGATAATACACAAGCTCATTGGTATCCCAATAACAAACATCTAATGTGTGGGGACTTCAACTCTCCTTCCGTCACATTAAAGAAAGCCAAAACAGCAATTTTAAGTAAACCTCACCATTTCAAAGAAGTCTGAGTTCATACCAAAATGTTATTGGAACTCATAAAAGATATACTCTTATTCAAAAAATTACTGGAATGGTAATAAAGAAAATGTCCTGGCTTAATAATAATAATAATGTGGCAAAGCTAATGTAAATATCACTTATTGGCCAATAGAGATAGAAACTAGGTGGCAAGGAACACCAAACTCACCTAAATGAAAAGGAGAAGTCGGAGGAATTACCTTAAAATTGAAAATGATCATACGAAAAGTAAATAACAACAGAATATTGTCAATGAAACAGACAGAACAGACATTCTAAAGAACTAAACTGACCATTATCTTTCACATTACATTTTATAAACTGTTTTCAAAGAAGAGCAAAAGATAAATTTGCTAGAGTTTAAAAAGAAAACAGTTTTTATAACACAAATTTGAAGCTCGGAGGTCTTGTTTATCTTAACTCACAGACGATCAAGAAAAAAATTTAAAGAGAGAGAGAGAGAGAGAGAATAAACAAAAGCGTTTTCTGTCAGTAATAGTGGAATGAAAATTAACTACAAGCTATTATTCCAATTACATCAGTAATTCCAACTTAACTTTGTAATTTGAAGTGACCTTTTCCTTTGACACACACTGATTCAAATTCTACAAGAAATAATTTTGGAAATAATTCTATTCGCGTACACACACACACACACACACACACACACACACACACACACAAAATTCATGTGCGAACCTGTAAAATCTATATATCGCTAAAGAAGGACAGTTTTGAATATCTATTCTTTTATCTGTGTGTGTGTGTGTGTGTGTGTGTGTGTGTGTGTGTGTGTGTGTTTGTGTCTGCCAAGATCCCTTTATATTTCTTAAAGAAGTGTAACAATACTCTTAGAAATATATATATATACACAGGGGAGCCTTAGTGTCTGTAAAAATAATGAAAACATTATAGAGACTTTTTTTACCTGATGTTTTTACCTATTTATTAAGATCCTCACGCAAGCATTCAGCTTTGAAGCCTCTTCTTGCGAGATTTCTTACACATTATTACGCTTCTGCAAACATAATTTTAATTAAATTCTTTCATAACGCAATATAGCAAATAAATATTTGCAAATAATATCTTCATAAACGCGTGCTTTTCTTCCCCAGAAACCCATTCCTCCGCAATATGCGATAAGCGTCGGAGAAAAATTTGTGACTATACAAAATTTTCTGAAAACTTTCTGAAAATTAGTTTTGGCATTGAACGGTATCTTTCGGAGTGTGAAAAAGTATTATAGAAAGTGGGTGAGAAATATTACGCTGGCATTTATAAATTTATGGGCTTTTAAAGCTATTATAAAAGTTAGCTTCTTGGAACAAAGATCGAATCTTGAAATTTGCATATTTCTTAATTCTGCGCCTACTTTTAGCGTTAAAAAGCCATTTCAGAAGACTAATAAAAGCGACCTTATACGCGCGTTATTACTATTAAAACTAAAGTTTTGAAAGCCCGAAACTTAATCTTGTTCATGTTGTTGTTTTATGAGGAAATTAATAATGTAATGGTATGATAATAATAATAGCAATTCCAGATCAGCAACTTCACCATGAATAATATAAAAGGCTTAACTACTGAGCACTGGATTGTTATGTTTCACGAGCGTAGAATTTTTATAATTACTGACATTATGTTTCTTCGTAATAATTGCTTTGTACATTTTTTTATTATAACGCTT
Organism: Bathynomus jamesi; assembly: GCA_023014485.1. NCBI lineage: Eukaryota > Metazoa > Arthropoda > Malacostraca > Isopoda > Cirolanidae > Bathynomus > Bathynomus jamesi. The sequence continues at coordinate 726,282 of JAJOZX010000381.1, forward strand.
ATAATTTTAAGTAATTTTTATTATAAATAATTTTAACAGCGAGTAATTACATTGTCAAGAATTTTTGGATCCCTGAAGGTCAGGGCCCCAAACCTTTGTTAGTTAGCCTTGTAAGGCTAACTAACGAAAATATCACGACTTAACCTAACCAATCGTCAAGGGCGTTCAGTTGACCTAACAGTTAGTTAGGTTAAGTCGTGATATTTTCGTTAGTTAACCTTATAAGGTTAACTAACGAAGACTGTATTGTTGTTATAAAATTTAACCTTAGTTAAGTACAACACCACTTGAGGGAAAATATCCGTAAAACAGGGAGCTTTCTATTGGGTATAATTTAACGTAAAATAGTTTTAATTTATATATGTACAATAATAATGTTTGGGACTGTTTAACCTCCCTTGTAGCGACAAAGGTCTCGGGACGGAGAATTCAACAGTTACATTATCTTAATGTAAAGGACGGTCACCCATAAAACTACTGATCAGACCGAACGCCGCTTAACCTCGTTGATGTTACGGGAAACGGTATTACAGGTGGTTATGACGTATGTTATGTACACTTCGGAAAAAAGTTCGTCTAAAAACAAAATTTCTGAGAGAGAAACCCATAAAAAATTACTTATGCGCCTCGGTGATGTAGTGGTTAGCGTCGCTGACTACGAATCCATCGGCTCCTGGTTCGAGACCCGGCGGCAGCCGGCGCACAGCAAAACCCAGCTGTTCATCCTTCCACACAATAAAGAAAGTGGTTGGTAGGTAAATGGGTACCCTGGGTGGCCTAGTGGTTAAGACGCTGGGCTGCTGGTGGGGCGTGGTTCGGATTCCACGTTAAACTGTAGGTCTAAGGTGGAGTGAAAAGCTTGACCTTCGTCAGAATGAACAATTCAGGCGGAAGCTAACCAAAAGTTAACCAAAGGTTAATTATTGTTTTCCTTGGCTATTTCATTCTCTTTGATGACATTAATAAAATTTGAAAAAACAAACCAAATCTTTACCAATCAGTAATTTTCTTTCTAGCTGACTTTTTTCCGAATTGTATACATTTTATACAGGACTTTGCTGTTTTACTGTAATATGGTAACAGATCATTACACCTATGACAACATTTTCCAAAAACTCATTAACTCTTATATAAAACACTAAATATAATAATAGTCCAGAAACTTTATAACAAACTTTGTTAATATATAAACGAATAAAGGAAAATGCGCGGTCCGTAAAACATAAATTGGGTTTATAAAAATACCCAATTTTGTTTGTATATTGTGAAGTAAAAATAAAAAATGATAAACCTTAGTCTTATTACGTTTAGTGTCAACATTACGCAGATTTATTGCGCTAACCCAAAACTTTATTATTAGGTCAGCAAAAATGTGTCGTATCGCCTACATGGGATATTAAATTGCTTATATATATATATATATATATATATATATATATATATATTGTATAGCATCCAACTCGGAACTCGAAGGTTTCGGGATCGAATTCCACGGAAAGCGTGAAATTCTGGACAAACTTCTTAAATTCTTAAACTGAATCTATGTCTGTCGACCCAGTGGCATATATGGGTACACGGTTGAATCGGTGGGTTCGATTCTAAGGGAGTTAGGAAGGATTCAAGCTTTCAATTTCAAATGAGTGAGTAGCTGAAGAGTCTTATTTGTCGACGATCCCGAAAACTGAATAACTTACGGGTTGGCACTCAGTGCCACTTCCTTTATCCTTAATACTTCACCTAATCTTATTAATTTTAACTACCACTTTAACACACAATAATTTATTTTAACGTATATTAGAAATATAATATATTGCAAATAAAATATAAAAATATATAAAAATAAAATATATTAGAATATATTAAGTGTAAAATGAATATGGCGCTTAATGGAGATCTTTATCCGTTAGAGGCGAGAATGGCGAAGCCAACTTTTTTTATGGCAGATTTTAATTTATGCAGAATAGCGAATAGGAAATTAAATTTTCAACATTTTATTTGAGTCACACCTCATTATTGGATGATAGAACACGGGATATTTAGAGTAAAATTTAATTTCAGGTTAGAGAAAATTTACGGGAAACAAATATGTAATGAAGTTTTAAACGAAATAAGATTAAAATTTTTATTTTGTTATTTTGCCCTTCGCCCAAATTAAGTGATTTTCGTGTTATGTTTTAGAATCTTTATTATTTTTTATTATCTTATTATCGTTTTTAATTATATTTATGATAATGTGAATGCAAATAATGTGGAATCTAATAGGAATTAAACAGATACGGGTCTGGTTAGTTAGTTAGTTATAGATGGGTGGGTGTCCAATCTCTACTTTCGAATGGTGTAGAGATCCCGTGGTTTGGATCCCATGTTAAGCTGTAAGTCTCCTACGTTATGATCTTTGCTATTACGAAGGAGGTTAAACAACCTAAAACATTATTTATTTATAGCTAGATCGATAGGTAAATAAATAGATAGATAAACGGATAAGTAGATAGATAAGAATAATTTAAAACATTCATTATAGCTCAAGTTTGAAAACAAAAGACATATAAACACCGTGCCGTAAGTCTCCAGTGAACTTAAACTCATCTTCTTCCGATCCTGACTCTCCTTCAGGTCAATTTAAGGTCAATTTAAGGTCGATTTAGGGTGCAATAACGATCATTACTTATGACATAAACCTTTGATTTTCTATAAAGCACAAAACAACTTTTAGTTTTTGTTTTTAACGAGTCTCGCTCTCTTTCTCTTTATAAGACGTGTAAAACTTTATTCTATACACACACATACACACACCCACACACTATATATATATATATATATATATATATATACACACAGCGTGTCCAAAAAGGAATCGTGCAGATTCCATTTGAAATTAACTGAAATTTGTAAGATTCTTTCGTGGACACCCTATATATATATATATATATATATATATATATATATATATCGTAAAGAACGACGCTTGTATAGGAGAACATTCCGCGCAAGATGAGAAGAGAGAACGAACAAATGAAAAAAATGAGGTAACCACCCGGGAATCGAACCCGGGATCTTCCGATTGCCGGTCAGATATGATAACCACTACACCATGGTCCTCAGTCGATCAGAAGTCGTAATTCCTCTACATACGCGCAGAAACCAATGCCCCGAGGGGGCACCTCCCGCATGCCGTATCTAATATACATTTCAACTGCAAAGAACACGCAGTATAAATAACGTAAAGAACGACGCTTGTATAGGAGAACATTCCGCGCAAGATGAGAAGAGAGAACGAATAAATGAAAAAATGAGGTAACCACCGGGAATCGAACCCGGGATCTTCCGATTGCCGGTCAGATATGATAACCACTACACCATGGTCCTCAGTCGATCAGAAGTCGTAATTCCTCTACATACGCGCAGAAACCAATGCCCCAAGGGGGCACCTCCCGCATGCCGTATCTATATATACATTTCAACTGCAAAGAACACGCAGTATAAATAACGTAAAGCGTCATTCTTTACGTTATTTATACTGCGTGTTCTTTGCAGTTGAAATATATATATATATATATATATATATATATATATATATATATATATATATATATATATATATATATATATATATATATATATATGATACACACAGACCGTGCATGGAACAAGGAACTCTTCTAGGAAAAAAATAAATAAATATATATATATGTGTGTGTGTGTGTGTGTCGTGCACACAATTTGTTATAATAACCAAATACATGGTTCATCACTTGACAGTAAATCCCAACATGATCAATTCAGTTATATTCGAAGTTTGGTAATAATACTTAATTACTGTTCTCGCAACAAGCAGCAAAACTACGTAAAGGTAAAGAGAGGAATGGTTGATTTTTAACTAAGTGGAATGCCTATGTGAAATAATTATAACAATGTATTTTCAGGTTATAAACAGTTATTTTTAATCTGTTTTTGGATTGAATGCTTAATTGACGTTATTTTTCAAGTATGTTCAATACATGCATCCAGCATCATTTCATTTATTGATCGATGTGGAATAAAAAACCATCGTTCCAGACACGAACATCTCTGAACTTTTTGTTTATCGAGCGATTTACCGCTACAGGGACGGGATGGAAGAATAGAATAATTAAAACTTTTTTCAGTAATGAATTCTAATGTCATTTTCATTGTTTACAATCCCGACATGCTTTAAATAGTTCAGATTTGGACATAACCAGTTTCTGTATACCACACGCGACTATATCATGTACAGTATATAACCTTGGATAACCTTGGTTTAGCTTCCGCCCGAATTGTTCATTCTGACGGAGGTCAAGCTTGTCACTCCACCTTAGACCTACAGTTTAACGTGGAATTCGAACCACGCCCCACCAGCAGCCCAGCGTCTTAACTACTAGGCTACCCAGGGTACCCATTTATCTACCAACCAATTTTTATTGTGTGGAAGGATGAACAGCTGGGTTTTGTTGCTCGCCGCCCGCCGTCACCGGGTCTCGATCCTGGGGCCGATGGATTCGTATATACGCTTTATATATATATATATATATATATTATAACTCAAAGCAAAATTTGGATGGTTTTGTCTGTATTACAATAGTTTTTAATAGTGTGATTTTGTATTAAACATTTTACAAGTAACTTCAACATTTTCAGTTAAGTTATTAATTGAATTTAAAGAGTAAATGGTGAATATTTGTTTCGGTAACCATATAGAAAAACCACAGTCGTACAAATTACCACTCCTTCTAACTAATATTTTTACTGGTACGATTATGGTACCAATATAATACAGGGCATCCATAAATTATACTATTAATAATTATATGCATATGATGCAAACCCACAAGGAAAAAGAAAAATGATTCCAAGCCATTATTCATTCATTTCATTATTCATTTCATATATATATATATATATATATATATATATATATATATATAATATATATATTAAAGGTGTAAGGCACGAATCCCAATCATTTATTAAAGCGTTTAAGCATTTCGGAAATAGAATATTTCCACCTTCAGTGACTAAAATAAAAAACAGAAAATTATTATCAATAACTGTACAACGAAATTATTGAAGTTTGACTATAAAATATAATTGAAGGTAATAAATAAAGTGTGAAAGAGAAAGCAAGGCAGTAATTCACACACACACACACACACACACACACATATCTCTGTAATGAATACTTTTGGTTTATACAAGTAAAAATCTGTTTACAGTTTCGTCAACTTCATATTTACAAAACAAGTTTACAAAGAATAAATTTTTCAAAATTTCCGTCTGTTTTTGAAGGAACAACCAAGCAAAACATAAATAATACGCATCAGAAACTCTTTATTTCAAACGAGATTTTATGCTGGATGGATTAGTTTATAACTTAAGGAAGTGGTTGGTTTCTTTCTATGAACAGGAGTTGAAAATGAATTGGTTCCACGAGTGACCACTACGTTTAAAAATACCATTTTTTTTAATTTTTATTCGCTTATGATAAATTTTACGTTTTGTTAATTCTTATTAAGATAATTTAAAAACTGTTGATCATGATTTTTTTTTTCTTTAAATAACAAAAACCAATCGTGTGCGTAACGTCTACATGGAAAAGGGAGGAAAGTTGGGAGGCGGCAATCGGGGAGCTACTTCTTAACCTATACAAATGTGAAACCCGAAAGAGGACCCCACTTCTCCCAAAATTGTTTATTTAATCTAAGCAAAGTACTACGTTTAAAATTACCAGTCCAAGTTTTTTTTAATTAATTAAACAAAATAAATAGCGTTACTTCAAAATATATTTTGTTTCGGTTAAACAAATATCAAATTATATTTACTTGAAATTCATCATTTTCAAATTTTCTACAGTAAATATTTTCTTCCAAGTACTAAATATGATCTTGTATGTGTTTAATATACTGGTACATAAAATTTATTTTGGAGTAACAATTTATTTTGTTAAATTTTAACAAAAGTGGGATTGGCAATTTTGAACACAACGTTCTTTTATTCTGAAATTGAAACATATTCTATGCTTCAATTAAATATATTTTTTTGACTGCATATATGAGTGATTTATTCATTCTAAACTCGTTCCTTAAATAAAAAGTTGGCAATACTGTAAAGAGATTTTTACTTAATTTGTATAAACCACAAATACCCATTCCATTCGTTCCTAAATGGAAGATCTCTTTCAAGTTATACTATACCTTGGAGATTGAATAAGAAATTTTTCTTATAATGGAGTTTGTTTCATTGTGTTTATTCGCGATGTAAATTCAAATCTCTAACCACACATTCGTTCTCTCTACAAAATCTAATCAAACAGAAAATTTACCGAATTACCTCAGCTCCTCTTTTGTATATAAATATACATGTGCTGACTGAGACCAGCTATGTTAGACAAACAGCCCTAAAAACTAGTGTCGATAAACAGAGCTGTATTTGATAAAGAACACACGTGAACATTCATTCAAACGCAATCATGCTAAAAAATAGGAACACTTTGTCGTCTTAAGCAATTTTAAAATTTTAACTAACTCCTCCACTACAGACCAAATAATACTAGAATCACTCTATAGCCATTCACTGAAATGGACAAATATCCTCAACTCAGATATACACAGTTTAGGTAAACAACCAACCAACTCTTCTCTCTCTGATATTCTTATTCAAAACTTTAGGTTGGAGTTTCGGTAGGAAGCTTCACCGAAGATATAACCTTCCTGGCTGCTGCTTCCCGGGGTCAGATGGAACACTTCAACTCCAGCTTTAAGTTGTACATAATCACAAAAGCTATAAGGTGCGTCCGTTAATGCCTTGTTTTCTATTTCATACTGTATTTAGGCGTTGGGACCTTTTGAAAGACAAAACTTTTGACAGACGAACCAAATTTTCGGATCGTTGAGAAATTGTTCTTGAATGAAAAGTTTCGTGACAAAAATATTTACATTTTATTTACTTGCATTTACACAGAAAACGAAACATAAAGTGATCTACGGCACCTTTTAACCTAGCTAAATTTGACCTAACTTAACTTAACCTTAACTAACCTAACCTAGAGTAATCTAACCTAACTTAACTTAACCTTAACTAACCTAACCTAGAGTAATCTAACCAAACCCAACCCAACCTAACCTAGCGTAATCTAACCCAACACAACCTAACCTAACTGTACTCATGCTATACCGAATCTACATCTACAACGGCTACTGTTAGAAATTTGGAAGACAGAACAAACTCCGAGAAAATATTTCTTTAAAACATTTCGAGAAAAATTCTAGTCTAGTGTTTGTTATCTTTTAAAATGTAATACGCTCTCTATTTATTTCATTCAATTAATTATATTTTATCGTCAAACTTCAATTATTTCGTTGTACAGTTATTGACAATTATTTCCTACTTTATATTTTAGTCACCAAAGGTGGAAATCTTCTATTTCCGAAATGTTTCGATACTTGTATAAACGACTGGAATTTGCGTCTTACTCCCTAATATATATATATATATATATATATATGAGGTGTCCAAGATTCGAGAAGGGTCAGGAAATTATGCCAACTGGAAGATTTCCAATGGCTCCGAGTGTGAGGAATCCGAAAATCATATATTTTTTATCAAATGATGTTAGATTTGGTGCATATGACATGAAATGACGTATGACGTAATTGTACGCTCATTGAAGGAAGAAATTTGTAAATTTTGATACTACATAAGACGATAGATGCATATTTTAGAGTCCCTGAGTCAATTGAGCGGTCAGATCTTGAGATCAAAGGTCAAACATGGCTAAATTACCTATATTTCAATGTACTTTTTTTTTTCTATAACATTGCTACATTTCTATTATTCTAATATCTATTTTTCTATTTTCAGGCAGTAAAAATAAAATAAAATAATTATAATAATAAAAACAAAAATTATGTTTGATTACAAAGAGCGCTGTGGTCGAGTTGTGGAAAAGCTGGAATAAGAACCTACAAAGAAGAAGGGAGTAACAAGTGCTAAACCTGTCATACAATCTGCCAGTGATTTCTACCTGGTAGGTCCTCCCTCTGACTCCTTTAGTGTCTCCGAGCTATCAACCATTCGGCAATTGTTTAAACATTTCTTTCATTTGAAGTATGAGAAGCATGCATATGAGTTTTTCGCTTACAACGTAGTCGACACTGTGATGACCTTCTGCAGCATGGCTCGATTCAAGACCAACATAAGACAGAATGCCATGCTACAGTTCATGGCCATCTTCAGTTCTTAGCAAGGTCTATGCAAGAGCAAGAGAAGAGCACAAGATGTATTCAGAAGTACACCTCTTCAGGGAATGAAGGGAGAAGGCGAGATGACAAAAATATATACATATGTGCAACGGGCCAGAAAAATAAAAAGATTAGCACATGATTAACAAGAGTTAATTAAAGGCAAAAGTATTTTAGCAGGATATTGTTAATTTTATACATTCCCACACTATTATTGAAATTATTTTTAAAACTCTTACGTGCATTTTTATTCTGACCATCATCCCTCGATTGAATCTTCTATTTTCTCTGCTATGTTTCTTAGAGCATTGAGAGTTGTCAGTCCTGAATTTTTAGATTCCGAGTTATGCAATATCATGAATATTGGTATTAAATTATGTTATCCTATTTCATTTTTAGAAACTGCCTTAGGAAAGCCAAAAATAGGTATTATAATAGTGTCACTGTAAAGGAATTTGAGCGTAAAAATATCCTTAGCCTACCTTACCATGTTAATTTTCAATATCTTTCGACTTTACTTAAAGCAATTGGCATCAATGTAGTCTTTAAGTATAATAATACTGTTAAATCACACCTAATAAAGAATAGCCCGGATAATGCGGTTGGTTGTGTGTATTCGATCGGATATACACAATGTAACTCCGTATATATTGGCCAAACGGGTAAAACGTTAGATATTAGGGTAAAACAGCATAAATATGCGTGTAGAACAGCAAATAATTCTAATGCATTGTTTAACCATATGTATAGATGTAATCATAGCATCAAGTGGGATAGTACTAAAGCTTTCGTTAAAATCACAGATATAATTGAAAGGAATATTGTAGAATGTGCATTTATCCATTTTAAAAATAATTTCAATAACAGTGTGGGAATGTATAAAATTGACAATATCCTGTAAAAATACCTTTTGCCTCTAACTCTTGTTAATCATGTTCGAATCTTTTTATTTTTCTGTCCCGTTGTTTCTACGTATATATTTTTGTCATCTCGCCTTCTCCCTCATTCCCTGACCTGACGAGGTGTACTTCTGAATACACGAAAGGCCTTGGAATAATTTTTTCTTTTTCCTTGTGGGTTTGCATCATTCATTCATTTCACGTGTTTAATTGTGAAATTCATCCCATATATATAGTCTCTATATATATATATATATATATATATATATATATATATACTGCTCAGTATCGGCCCCGGGTTTGAGACGCGGTGACGGCAGCCGGCTCGCAGCAAAACCCATCTGTTCATCCTTCCATACAATAAAGAAAGTGGTTGGTAGATAAATGGGTACCCTGGGTGGCCTAGTGGTTAAGACGCTGGGCTAGTGGTGGGGCGTGGTTCGGATTCCACGTTAAACTGTAGGTCTAAGGTGGAGTGAAAAGCTTGACCTTCGTCAGAATGAACAATTCAGGCGGAAGCTAACCAAAAGTTATATATACGGGGTGTCAGGAAATGATTGCCCCCCCCCTGTAGAGCAAAAACTAGAAGAGATAGATAAAAACCGGCGAGACCACTTGAAAGAGCGTTAAAATCTGAATAAAAACCATTATATTCTATTCCTGTGATTTTAATTCTTACTATTTTTTTCCCTACAGAAACCATGGCATCATCTATTTTGAACGATTCAGAGAAAAAGCGAGTTCTTGACCGCATTCGAGCTGTCACATTTCGTGAAGCAAAGGAAGCTGGTGTAACTTTCATAACTCGACACTGGGTGGCTGAGAGATTAAAAAGATCAGAAGACTTTGTCAAAAGGAATTGGAATAAGAATCCTGAAGATTGTGAAACAGAATTTCGAGGAGGAAGACCGGAGAAATTATCTCAAGAATCGAAAGACATTGTGTTTGCTGCATCACGGCGCCGAAAGAAGAGCTGCTCTGAGGTAGCGAAAGAGATACTTATCCGTCGTGGTAAGATAGTCAATCGGCAACTTGTGCATCAATTTCGAGTTCGCCAAGGCTTGAATGCTTGGCATGAAATAGCTAAGCCACGGAAGAGTGATCTTAATATTGAAGATCGGCTATGGTTTTGTGATTATCTTGAGGAATGGACGGAAGACGATTTCCTTCACTTGGTTGTCAGCGATGAATTCTTCGTTTATGTCTCCAGAAAACCAAATTTTCAGAATGATCGGGTTTGGGCAACAACTCCTGATGAAGTCCCAGACGACCAGAAGTATCGAGAAATAGTAAAAAATCCAGCATGTGTGGGTGTTTTCATTATGTTCTCTATTCGGAAGCTCATCTGGGTTATCAAACCAAGAGGAACCAGTTGGAATGGCCTTATTTTCGAAATGTAATTTTAGCCCAACATGTAATTCCGTTTTTGAAAGACCCCGAGTGTGTTTTGGATGTTGAACAGGCAACCTTTCTTCACGACAAAGCCGCCTGTATGAAAGCACTTGCGACTCAACAACTGCTTAAGGACAATAACATTGATTTTTTCGGAAATAATGAATGGCCTGGCAATTCTCCCGATCTTAATGTCTGTGAACATGTCGGATCCATCATGAAGGATCGGGTGGAGTCCTTAATGCTGGAACAACCCATTCAGAATCGGTATTCAACAGAAATTATGACTGCAAAGATCAACGAAGTCCTTGAAGAAATGAGTCATGATACCGATCTCTTTGAGACACTTCTGGGATCATATCCCCGTCGATTAATGGCCGTCAGAACTGCAAATGGGGGCAACACCCGATATTAAAACAAGTGCTTTTTATTCAAAATTAAACGCTCTTTCGCGTGGTTTTGTCTGTTTTTTTCTATTCCTTTCAGTTTCTTCTGTACATGGGGGGGGGGGGGCAACCATTTCCTGACACCCTTTATATATATATATTACTGGATGTTTTGTAGCCTTGCATTCTGTAATGTTGTAAGAGTGGTACACAAAAGCTTCTTTATGATGTTGATATGTAAGGACCGTAAGTTGTTTCCATTTTACATTTTGAGAACTTTAGCACGGAATAGAGCCTCTCAGCAGTATGTTTTTCCTAAATTGGTACGAGTCCAACGTCAGTCTTCTTGGCTCGCGAATACTTCGATGATGGTACTTATTTCCAGAAGTCGGTTGTAGTCGCTTATTCATGCACTATTTTTAGACCTTTGTCCTCCTGGAGTTGCATCAGTCTTTTTTCTTCAACAGTTGGACAGTATCTGTTACCAGGAGTTCTGGGATTGGACAACCGTCATTGATCACATCCACCACGAAAAGATTTATCAAATGGGAAAAGCGAAGTTTCAACTTTTTTCGATTGGTTAATCTTTCAAAAAATTAATTGAAAAGTTCCTACAATTTATTGTTATATTCGAAAAGTTTTTGCTATTTTATCTCAACTTTTTTCATGCTTTTCAGGCGAGGAAAATGGTTAAAACCTCTCGACTTTAGATTCCCTGGAAAGAGCTTAGGCTCTCTTTCAAAACTGAAGATTGTTCGAGGAGGATAAGAAATAAAATTACTGTTCATGAAGTGCTACGTTAAGAGATTTTAAACTGCCTAATATCAATAAAGTAGGATAGTTAAGAGGTAAAGTGGTGGAAGTGAATTTTTCATAAAAATTTCTTCCTTGATTTTCAGATTTAAGACGCCTAAAAATTAACATTGCGAGTCGGCAAAGGCAAAATATTCTTATTTAAAATTTCGGTTAGAAAGATTTGTCTTCCTCGAGACAAAAAAATTAACTCTTTTGCACATCATTAACTCTCAAAGTTACGGAAATTTTTTAAAAAATGCGCTTATATCACATTTTTACTTTTCAGCCTCAAAATAAGTCAAATCTGTAAATCATATTGGACCTTTCAGCTGTGGATAGGACTTCTCCTTTTCGTTAAAGAGCACATATTTTTGGAGATTGGCTTAAACAATTCCACAAACCCATTTAAGACACTGATGGTTGATAGCCATCTCACAAATAGGAAAAGAAGACATCGTTGGAATTATCTTCAAGACTAGGAAGTTCTATGAAAATTTTAAACTGTCGACGAATCTTCCTATTCGACCGAATGACTTTGACAATTTTCAGGACTGTTGCCATGACATTTTTATATTTGAAATATTTACGTGCGAGATGTTCAAGATGGCTCATGCAATGAACAGGGAGAAAGTCAGGGAATTTGGGATCTTCTTTCAAGAGTCCAACAAAGTCTACAATTTTTCCCACAATTGCAGCAGGTCCGTCCATTGCAATACTGACAAGTCTGTTCATGGTATACCAGCATTTTTCACTGTGTTTTCTAATGCGTTTTTAGTGTCGAGAGCGCAGGGTGTTTTCTTTAAAACTACTAAGTCAAGTACTTCTTTTACATTGATATCAACTGAAATATAATGAAAAAATATTATTACTTGTGGTTTGATTTGAATTTTTATGAACTCATCGAGTGCTAAACTGAACTCTAGGGAATTGTTTTATTCATTTCCCATCTTGGTTCTAACATCATCAGTAATCTGAGGGATACACCTTTCGTAGTGTTCCGTGAAAATGGAATCTGACTTATCCGTAGATGAAATTTCTTGTTATCTGGATTCAAAATTGCCGCCATTTCTGCAATGTTCTGGTTAATAAATTCTTTATGTAAATAAGAATGATCGGAACGAGCGATATTCCATACATTCACAAAACTTGCTTCAGTCGCACCATCATTTTCTTTACTGAAAGCTGAAAGGAGCCTTTGTTGACCGTTGAAGCGTGATTTTAAAGAAAGAGTTTTTCTTAAGTTTGATCTAGGAGGGTGGCGAGTCGAAAAGTTGTAGTGATTAGTTTCCTAGTTTATGCTATGTGCCTTGTAGTATGTAAGTGGTGTGTTGTAGATGAAGCATAGAGGCCTACCACTGTTTTACGAGAATGCAAAATTCGTCTGCTATTTTGTCTCAAAACTTGGGTTTTCATCCTTATACTTTCGTTTCTTACTAGTCAAGGATTCACCCCATGCCTTAGTGACCGTCTTTACAATACAAGTGAACTTATTAAGCTTTGAACTTCTTGCAACGTGGATATATGCCATATTCGTATAGTTTCAAAAATTTCATGTTGTTCTAGTTCTTTTACCAATAAGTGGTCTTAGCTGCCAGACCCATGACTTGTAATTTATATGGATTGTATATTTTCGTACATGGCAGCGCCGCACCCATGACTGTTTTTGCTTCCTGCCGTAAGATTCTGTCATGTGTAGAATAATTTTTTATATCTATATTATTAAATACGAGGGCCACTCAGTATATTTTGCTCCACCTTTTTTTTTCTTTCCAAGTTTCCTTGTAGGTTCCAGAAATTTTGTACACAAGTAGTTACATACTTTTTTACAAGTTTTTATTTTTCCACATAGTCTCCATCCTTTTCTACGGCTTTCCTCCACCTCGAAACAAGGGCCTTTATTCCTTGCTGGTAAAAGTCCGCTGGCTTCCTCTGGAGCCACCTTTTAACCTCCTCAACAACCTCATCGTCACTCTGAAACTTTCTTCCACGAATAGCATCCTTCATTGGCTCAAACAAATGGAAGTCTGAAGGTGCCAGATCTGGGCTGTATGGAGGGTGGGGTAACACAGTCAAGCGCATTTTCGTGATGGCCTCTCTTGTTTGCAAACTGTTGTTTTCTCTCCGGTCTAACTCACTTTATACGTCTCTGGAGTCTCTGTAGGGTAGCAATACTGTATACGCCTCTGAGTTGATTGTTTGTCCTTTCTTCATAATGTCCACCAGAATCACCCCTTTCATGTCTCAGAAGATGGTGGCCATAACTTTTCCTGCAGAGGGAGCCATTTTAAACTTTTTCTTGCGTGGGGAGTCTGCGTAATGCTACTCCATGGATTGGCGTTTTGTTTCAGGTTCAAAGTGGTGTACCCAAGTTTCATCCCGTCACAGTTCGTGAAAGGAAGTCATCCCCTTCTGTCTCGTATCGAACCAACGACTCAGAAGCAATTTCTTTTCTTTGGGTTTTGTGATCTTCAGTCAGTTCGCGAGGAACAAACCGTGAACACACTTTTGAGTATCCCAGTTGCTGAATTATCGTATTCACACTTCCTTCACTAATTCCTAGCTCCAGTGATAGCTCATTGTATGTGACGCGCCGATTTGATCGAATGATGCTGTTAGCACGTTGCACAGTGTGAGATGTAACAGCCGATGCCAGGCGACCGCTGCGTGGCTCATCATCGAGGCTGGCTCTCCCTCTCTTCGATGATCTCACACGTTTAGATCAGTGTCCAACTGTGCTTCTATCAACAACAGCATCTCCGTAAACGTTTTGTAGACGTTTGTGAATATTTCTAACTGTTTCCTTCTCTGCGGTTAAGAACTCGATAACAGCTCTGTTTACGACGTACATCACTGTCAGACGCCATTTTCGAAACTGCGTTAACCATCGGTTTTACAAGGAGCGGAGGTTGAAACTGGAAAAATCCGGTTATGTGAAGCGCAGAAAGTTCAAACTTACGGCCCAAAAGACATTTCAGCCCCATGGCCTATTATTTAGCTAAAAAGGGTGGGGCAAAATATATTGAGTGCCCTTAGTATAAATATAAAAAAATATTCTATATTAGTCATTCTTATAAACTATGTAATATATATACTTAAAAAAATAAAGATAAATTTTCCTAATATTTAGGTAGCATCTTTCCCGCTACCAAATTACGGGTGTAGTTATTTCTTTGATGTCGTAAGAAAATATTACACTACTAATGGCGTAAATTGAATTTACACGTCAGGCACTTTCATTTTTCATTTTCATTTAATTTTTAATTTTTCTTTAAAAATTTAATTTAATTTGCTCCATTAGAAGTATAATATTTCCGTATGATGTCAAAGAAATAACTACACCGTAATTTGGTGGCAGGAAAACCTATTTAATTTTTACAGTGCATTGTACTCCATATTTCATATTCCATAGGTCCTAAAAATGACTATTTGTTGAAAGTAAACGGGTGCGGCAAAAATAACGCCCTTTTTAGTTTATTCTCTTTTATTGAAGGAAATAAATCAATTACAGCATTTTAAGAGAAATAATAAGGTTTTTAAGAAAAATACAGCATTTTAAGAAAAATAATAAGTACTTTCTCAGTAAAAACTAAAAAATAACAAAATGATACAATATAAAACTAAAAAATTATACTGTATAAAACTATAAAGATACAATTATTAAAAGGGCGTTACTTTTGCCGCACCCGGTTATTTTCACCAGGTACGGAGTGTGTGGTTTCCAGTACTTCACAAAGAACCACGGTTTGCCCAACCCTCCTTTGTGTACAACAAGGCGGTTGGAAATATAAATTTTAGGGCAAACAGAAAATGAGTAAGAAAAAAAGTCAGTAATAGAGAACAGCTTATTTAAAATCAATAAAGAAAAACATAATAAGTTCAGGTGTACATCGATTTTGCTACAAATAAGAGGTTATTTAATTAAACATTTAGTACCATTCTAAACATTTCAAGTGACGGAAGAGCGTTTCAGATAATTATTCCCTTATTTTAAATATGTAGTATATAATACGAAATTTCTAGCTAATATTACTCTATTTTCAGAGTATAGGAAGCAAAAAATTGTTTTTTTCAGTGACGCCTAAAGCTTGAGGGGTCATACTATTTTTTTACGAAATATGTTTTGTAAAAAATTATTGTAATATTGTAAACCGTAGGCTTGTAATATTTATTTTTACCAATAAAGATTTTATTATTATTATTATTATATACTGAATATATGTAAGTTTTTCATTACATTTGTATACTGTAGAAAATATCCATTTATTTCTCTTTGGAAGTACTAAAAGTTTATTCTAATTTTATGAAGAAATAGTAATTACTTAACTTAAAATAACCATAAAACCGCAAACGCTCACCATCAGTTTGCTATGAAGGCAATAGCATCAGCTTTCATACAAATTTTTAAAGGAAGAATAACATCGAATCCTGAACATAAATGTAAAAAATCAAAAGAGACATTATATATTTCCTTGGGGTACACCTATACCTTAACAGGAAAAACTTAAAACCAGAATTACGCGATCTTTTCACGTAAACGGAAATGTACCTGATAAACAGGACTTTATTATTAACGCTAAATTAACTTTGACGGTTATTTCTTTAATTTATTTAAGCGATATCTTATGGTAAACAGCATCAAAAACTTTGATAAATTGGATAAATAAGGCAGCTTAAAACAGGGAAGGATGCCATTAATTAAATAGTGTATATAGCCTGCTGAGTATCAGCTTCTCACGGAAACGAAATTCATTTACGGAGAGCGATTTATCATTTGAGAATGAAATAAATCAAAAAGATTTTATTAAGAAGAGGAAACACAGACATTATGCCGCGATTCGACACGACAAGGGGCTTATGAAACTCTGAAACAGGATACAATAAATTAAGCATTTGCAGCCTTACATTCAATTGGGAAAACTATGTTGAAGCGAGGTTGTACTTGGAAAAAGTGAACGAATCAGATATACGATTCTGTCAAATTTTATTGTAACGAGCCGCAATTATTCTATTGGAATATTGGTTAATCAACGAATTTTGCCTACGGGTAACCTGGATAACTTTAAGTTAAGTTAAGCTTAAGTTTGGTGAGGAATCTTTCAGTAATTCTTTCTTCGGTAAATGAATGAAGATAAATTAATAGTTATTATTATTATTATTATTATTATTATTACTGAAGTAATAAAATTACAGGGTAGGTTCCACACCAAATGAAACATATATAAATTATGTTACAATATTATTTATGAACCTTTATTATCCTCTTTGATTATTTAATTTAGATTGGGAATAAGCGTATTTTTCTAAAAGGATCTCATTTTATGTGATATATTAAAAAAATGGCATTCCGGAAATCCTTTCAAACTGTCATCTGATATATATCTTGCCGACTATAGAGAAAATCTTTGATAAAATCATATATAGACAAATAATAACATTTCTTACAGAGGAAAACCTGTCTCTTATTAGTCCAGCTTTAAGGCAAAATCTTTATATATATATATATTATATATATATATATATATATATATATATATATATATATATATATACACACACACACACACACACACACACACACACACACACACACACACACACACACGAAGATGCTGTGATTGCTTTAATTAAGAAATTGTTTAAAATTTTAAAAAATAAAAATATGTTTTTTACCATTTCCTTGGACTAAAATTGAAATTTTCATCAAGATGTTGAAAATTCTTTCATCGAAAAAGTGTCTCACTTGGCAACAGTATTTTCATCAAACTTCGGTAGCGCTTGCTATTGGAGGAAGTGTCAATTAAATTCCAAGGAGCTTATATAACTGGAGACGGCATACGTGTGTACAGCGTTACAGCGTGAAGTCAGTTGGCACACCCCCGCCGCCATCTTGGTATTGGCAATACAGGCCACAGCTGCCTACCGCCTCACATGTACAGGTGAGGAGTGATAACCTACATTAATCGTACTGACGTTTTTTTAGAAAATCCATCACCGTGCAAGGAATACGTATGATCAATAAACATTAATCACGCGAATACAGACAATCGGTATCCTAAACTTATTTGTCGTGTATAACAAATGGGATACTATTGACCACGGAATACTATTTCATTTACTTTTTTAGCTATTTTTTATTTATAAACTATAAACTACCTAAAGGTAAAAACAAAAACAACAAAAATTCAAAACAAAAACAACAAAAATTCTTCATTCTTTTTTGAATAAGGTTTCACGAGAAATGTTCATAAAAAATTAAATTAATCAAAATTGGTTGATAAATTCAGGAAATTAATCGAAAAATTCATACAAGAATAAAACAAGGATGAATTAATCAACATAAACAATACAGAAAAAAATTGTTCTGGAATTTAGTATAGGGAAACATTAGGTAAATTTAAAAATCTTGAAAATTCGCTCAAAACTTTATAATACTCTCTACCTCCCTTTGTCGTCAAACCAAAGCAAGAGTTTAAAAGTTAACGAAAGTTTAACATTTAAAGAATAGCGCCCGTGTATACTTTACTAAAACGATTAATTCCAATGTATTTTTATTTAATGTTTATGCTGATTAACGGATGTTTATATTTTATTGTTTTATGAATTTATTCGTCTTTTTATTCTTTTATGAATTCAGCAATTTATCTTGCTTATTTTCATTCTCTTAAGAATATTTCATGCATGACTTCATCTTGCGATACGTTCTCTTAATGTAGAAGAATTTTGTTTGTTTATTTGTTTTGGTGGTCGATATTGACAAACAAACCGCATGATACGAGCAGCGGCGGCGGACCAAACGCAGTGGCTTCAGTCTATGCTATAGATGGCGCTTCCAGTCCTATAAACTCCTTGTTAAATTCCATTTAATTTTATTTTTATTAACCTAGTGTAATTACATACATATTATTTTTGTTAATTAAGAACAACATACTAACAGCAACTTAAGTTTTTAGATTAAATACGTTAGAAATAAACTTACCTCGGTGGGGTTCGAACCGATATCACGAAAGATTCTAATTTTGCAAGACGTTAAGGTATATTGAGAACGTTTTGTGCATATATACTCTTTCACATTGGTTTTAGTATGTATACGTATACTGTTTATATATATATATATAATATATATATATATATATATATATAATAACAGATAAATCATCAAGAGTTCTTGGTAAGTCATTGTTCATGATTTTAAACCTTTGAGGACCAAGGGAAATAATAATATAAATTGTACAATGATGCAATGTTTCTACAAATACATCTACATGTTTATATACTAGGTATCGTTTAGTTGTCGGAAAATTAATCCAAAAATGGGTCATTTAAGTGACTATAGTTACTAACATATCTAATTGTAAATAATAATAAAACTTACACTTTTAAGTTCAAAGAAACGTATACTGGTCTTCAAAGGGTTAATTAAGGACAAATTAATCATCAGGAGTAGTTGATAACTGATCGTTCATAATCTCTGCGAAAATTCTGGTTTCAGTGTGAAAATGTCTAAAAATTTTAACCAACCCAAAACTTCCTAACCCTAAAACTGATTAACTATGGAGTAAGGGGCAAGACATTAGACTGGTCGAAATGCTATTTTAATAATAAAAATACGATGTCAGACTTAATAGCCAACAGCCAAGAATATGACTTTGTCAGTCACGTACAGAGTACCAAATGGGCCGAGATTGGGACCCTTTTTTTTCCATACTCTATGTATAGAAATAATTTTAATAATTATCACAATGTAACCGGCATCCACAAAACAGATGACAGACACAACTCTCCTCATATCTGGTAAAGACTTTGGTACTCTAAAAGAACGAACAAACCAGGAGCTCATCGGTATTAATAGTGTGCTAAATATGAATAAATTATCTTTAGATTTCTTACAAAATGATATAGAGGGTGTTAAAAAAAAAGAGGTGTTCCCAAAAATATTTTATTGCACATTAGTTTTTGGGGAACACATTTTGGATCACCCTCTGTGACCAAAACAAATAGAAATAATATAAACTTAAATATACGCATAGATTTAGCGTTACTTAACATAATGAACTGAAATTATTTTTAGATGAAAAATCTATCTCTGAACGTGTATTAAATAAATGTTCAAAACTCACTTACTGAAATGGCGGCACATTCCACAATATATACTGAATCTATATTATAACATATGAGGCCCGTGCATCTTATATAACATCAGTTTGAAAAAAATACATGTTTATACAGGGTATTCAAAAAGAAACGCAATCCAAAATAGAAAAGGGTAGGTTACAATGATATCCGCATTCCCCAACGGGTTGCATTTCTTTGTGAAATGTTATATTATAAAAAAAATTGTCAGAATCATAACAGATGCTGTAACCATCTGAGAATACATAATTCTTATATTCAAACGCTTAAAACTAATTACGTTAATTAACTTATACTGTAGAAACCCAATATCCTCACGTTATAAAATATTTTAAGAGGAAATTCATAATGTTAATTAGACAAAACATATCAAACTATCAAGTGAGGTATTCGTGGAATTTACGGTATGATAATTATATTGTTTTCAAACACCTCACTTTAATACGAGACGTTCCTTCTCACGAGAAGTTGATGGTTTAGAATAATCTCAAAAACAAGTTTAAAAGTGAACGTTTCTTTTCAAAGTTTTGTACAGAATTAAAAGATAAAAGTTGGGATGAACACGGTTACTTTTTTTGCTTTTCACCTTTTCTCTCCATATTCTATTTCCTTTATTTTTACTAAAACTTTTAATGAAAATTACTTGGTTGTTGGAATTGATGATTTTTTAACTTCGAACGTCCTTTAAAAGAAACTCTTTACTGAGGTGATTGTACAAGGGTTAGATTTTTTAGTTTAATTTCAAATAATTTATGAATATAAATACCAGTAGTGTATAATTATTTATTATTTACTTTAAAAATGGATTTGAGGTACTGTACAGGGTGGCCCATAAGTAGGCTGACCATACGTACCGTTTTGAACGGGACAGTACCGTTTGTTTTATATTTCCTGGCCATCCCGTCGTTTTAATAAATATGTCAATTTTGTCCCGTTTATGTACTTACTTTTTCATGAATACAGAATATTACATAACCCCCGTCCCTTTTTTGCCATCCCAATGTCCCGTTTTTGTCTCAAGGAAATATGGTCAGCCTACCCATAAGTCCCTTTGGGTTATAATTAAAATGAAAATCCATTTAGCGGAGCTCACACTGACGTAATCGATTACTAAGGAAAGAATATTTGTCGAGATGGTTTATATTTTGCACTTTGATTAATCAATAAAAATTCCTAAACTTATTATAAACTTTTTACTTTGTTTGATTTTTTGTATTTTCGCTTTAATTATAACCGATCGTGACTTATGGGCCACCCTGTATATGTGAAATAATTCTATTTATATAAAAAATTGTTTATTGCTAATGCAAGTAATTTTCGCCATGAAAAGTAATTCAAATTGTCTCATATTTGATTACTTAAAATTGGATTTCTTATTACCGCAATACTTGTACGTGTATTACTGTATATTCTTTGTATTCTTCACTTGGGCAAAAAAGAATTATTATTATTATTATTATTATTATTTCTAACTCGGGGTCCAGGTTCGATTCCTTTAGCTGACGTTTTGTTCAAATACATCTGAACATCTTTGTTGCGTGTTAGGAGTTAATTCATTTACGAGTACGACAGTGCTTATATACATTGAAGTCTTTCCACAAATGCAGCAATTTCTTTCTAATGGCCGTTAAACCACGCGTTACGGGTGACTCCCCGAAATTGATCACCACAGAGTTAAGATCCCGAAGCACGCAAAATGAAATCTCAGTAACACGAGCTCGTCCTTCGCGTTCAGGAGCAATCTAGGTTCAGTTGACATTAAGAAAATGTTGCCGGTATTCATGGAAAGCCTTCAACGGATTTGAGCACCGTCGCATTCCTAAATGAATTAATTCCTAACAAGCTCCGAAGATATTCATATGTACTTGAACGAAAAGTCAGCAAATGGATGGGAACGAGACAAACTGTGGCTAAAGAAATGACTTACTCAACTTACTATTATTATAACGAATCCACTGCGCAGAAATAGCGTAAAAATAAATGAATTTTCTCTTATTCGTTAAGTAAAGTTAAAAAACAAGAATAATTCAAGCGTAAAATACAAAAAAAAAGAATAATAAAAAAATAAATGAAAAGATAAACAACAACAATAGTAAAACCTAAAATTTGCCAACTTTCTTCTCGTCCTATTCGCTGTACAGTACATACGAATTTCACTATTCTTTAGAATTCTTCATTAGTTTCATACTTCATGACGTATGATAATTATCCATTCATCCGTCATCCAGAAAGTTTATTTCCCCACAACGTTGGGGTAAGTGTACACCAAAGGTCACCTAAGCCAGAGCAGAAGCGGAGGAAGCGGCCAATTGAACGCCGCTCGGTGCTATCGCCCGGAAGCGAACCAGCACCACACCGCTCGGAGTCCGCCACTAAACTATCGAGCGCCCAGTGCGTGATAATTAGTAATATTTACATTATTTTAATCATCAATTACATTAACAATTAGTTTAATTAACGTATGTATTAATTGCGCGCTCTGAATGCAATTTACGTTAGTGTAACTAACGTATCTTCTAATTTAAATGAGGTGTTCTATTATATTAGCTAACAAAGTATTTTAGATGTGTATAAATTGTTAGTGTTATCTACTCCAAGATGGGATGTGTATATATATATATGGATGAAAGGATGATCAACGCCCACGTCAACATCATGAAGATTTAATATCAGACGTTTCGGAAATCAGACTCCCATCATCAGTGGTATGTTTAATTTGTAAGCAGAACTAAAGTCATTTAAAGTGGTTTGCAAAGTGGTTTTAACCACTTTGCAAAATGAAACAGACCTGAGAATTATGAAGTTCTTATATATATATATAAAGTCTCACATTTAATCAAGTTAATTTAAATATATAATAATGCTTTTGTGGGAGTTTGCCCCTCTTCTGAAGCCTTTGTATTCCAAGCTAAAAGTTAAGAAAAAAGTTGAAAATACTCTGAAAGAACCGCCAAAGTGACGAAAGTGACGTCATCACGGTTATATAAACCAAGAGAGTAAAAAGGCAATTAATCATATCTAAACATGGACAAAATACTCTTAAAAAAAAGGAAGTCACACTTAATATTTTAATTTATTATTAAAATTTTAACATTTTAAATTAAAAAAGATGAATTTAATCCGCGCGTTTCCAAATAAGGAAAAATAGAAATTTACAGTGACTCAAAGGATATTTTTTTTTGTATCAGAAATATGCTTCATAAAACCATTATCAAAACCTTCGAGAACACTATAACCATAGTGATAAATTTGGTCAATTTTACGAAAATTACTTCGCTTTTATTAACGTTATTCCAATGTACAGTATTTTGCTTAATAAATTACGTATTAGCAGATGTGAACAGCGTTATTATCTTGAAATTAAATGTTTAACACTTGTGAGGTCAAAGCGAAAGCATCAAACCGCGTTTTTGTCAAACTTCCGTGAAGAAATTCCATAAAATTTGTTTCGATTGGCTAACAAGAACGAATGAATAAAATTATTGGTATAAAAGTGTTGTAAAAATGTCTCTTTAATAGATTCTTAGCGAATATTTTTTCTCAAAAACTCCCATAAAGAGAGAGAGAGAGAGAGAGAGAGAGAGAGAGAGAGGCGCTCCACATTTAGTTCCAATAATTTATTAGGTACTTTTGCATTATCCTCCCAACACTAATTTTTTTTTATAACGGCTAACGCCTGCGGCGGGCTGTTTTTACCGTAACCTAACCTAACCTAACCTAATACCAACACTAATTTTTTTTATAATGGAAAGAAAATAAAGTACCATAACCAAAACCAAACCAACATTATGTAAAAAAATTAGTGTTGGGAGGATAATGCAAAAGAACCATTTATTATGCAAACCAGTCTACAGTAACACTAACAAAAGCAAATGTAATTATCCCGTTCATGAAGATGACGAGCCGTATAATCACTATGGTTGTATAATGCTTGAAAAGATAATGATTACAGTACAGTATTTCAAGTACATTTCGGGTAACAAAAAAAAGAAAAAGAAAAAAAAGAGAAATTTTGTCTAAACGTAAATTCATCTCGTCCGGAATGTTCCTCATTTGGACACGAAGAAGGAGATTCATTGCATGTTTTTTAACTGAAATTGTCATTAATTTTAATAATACAAATAAAATATTAAGTGTAACTTAATTATTTTTAAAAGTATTTTGTCTAAGTTTAAACCTGATTAATTGTCTTTTAACTCGCTTGGATGTATAACCGTGATGACGTCACTTTGGTGGTTCTTTGAGACTATTTTTAATTTTCTTAATTTTTTAGTTTGAAACACAAAAGCTTCAAAAGAGGGATCAACTCCCCCAAAATAATCACATATTTAAATTAATTTAATTAAATGTTAGTATATATATATATATATATTATATATATATATATATATATATATATATATATGTTGGTTTCGCAACCTAATGTTAGATTTTCGTGTCCTAATCATTTGCAGTGTAGTTAATCCTGAAAATCCCGAAAATCCCGAAAATCCTTCCCGTGTCGCGACGGATCTAATGCCAAAAAAAGTTTTTCGAGACGAGAAAAAAATACGGAAAAAGTATCTGTGATAATACTATTAGTCCGAAATATTAAATAGAAATAATTTTGATTAATTACAAGGACGTAGACAAGATTCGAAATTATTATTATTATTATAATTATTATTATTATTATTACTATTACTACAGCGCTTACCTTAATTTATCGTTACGAAATTGTATGGTTGTTAACACTTTAGTGCTATTAAGAAAAGGTTATATATATATATATATATATATATATATATATATATATATATATATATATATATGGCTAAAATATATGGATATATATATATATATATATATATATATATATATATTATATATATATATATATATAATATATATATATATATATATATATATATATATATATATAAAGGAAACGTGTCTGAGTATGTATCTCTCCTATATCTATTATCTGGTTTAGATATAAATGTTACAATGCGAAACGTGCCTGACAGCCAAAAATTTATAGCATGGGTACTAATGAAGTTATTAACATAATATAGCGAAGAATATCTGGCGTATTTATTCCAAAACACCCACAGTATGTATATATATATATATTTTTTTTTTCCCAAGTATTTATGTATAATGCTTTCACAGTTATTGAGGCTAATTATGTAACACAAAGTTTAAATAAAAAATTATATAATATATATATAATATATATATATATATATATTATATATATATATGCGCTCATCACAACTCTTCTTATGAACGAATCTTTGGTTCGAGAGCAACACACCATTCCGCTTCAACGTCCATGAATGCACTGAGGCTGGTAGGCTCAGTTGGGTGATATATACACATATATATACTTATATAATTTTTAAGGTTGAAGTTAATGTTAAATATGTACACATAAAATCATTAATAACAAAATAATATAATTTTCATAAACAAAATAGAATTGGAAAATATATTGTACAATATTTAGGTTAATTAATAAGAATAATAATAATAATAATAATAATAATAATAATTATAATAATAATAAATTATAATAAATGAATTTGGAGGGAAAAAAATCAATGCAATTTTAAAATTTTATAAATTAATATATGCTTTATTTACATTCATATTCCTGCGTATATTTGGCGTAATCTCTATTATAGGAAATTTTTTTGTAGATGTAAATGTAAATAAATAAGTATTATTATTTTTTTTGTGGGTGGGTGGCGGGGTGGGGTGGGGTGGGGGAATGTAAAAGAGGTTTCTTTTATTTAAAGTGATTCCATATTTTTTTTTTTTTTTAAGAATGATTCTGACATTTTTGTTCGTTTGTTTTACTCTGTTTTGACCTTTGCTGGAAATAACGTCACTGCGAAAGTAACCGAAAGTCAGAAAGAGAGAGAGAGAGAGAGAGAGAGAGAGAGAGTAAATAATATAATTAAAAAGAAGAATAAGAGTTGCGGATATACAGAGGGTTGGCAAAGGTAAATAGACGCCTCCTTCGGTTTTTTTTTCCATATATTTTTATTTGATAATAAAAGTCAATAGATAATAACAGATTTATTGAATCAATATATTTAGAATCGTGCTGCTTTTCCCTTTGCATTATAAAAAGCTGACACACGTTTTGGCACTTCATTGATGAACCTTGTCATTTGTTCTTGACGATAACACTAGGCAACAAAGATTTTGTTACAGAAGACCAAATAGGTGCTCCTAGCTAATGTCGGTATGCTGATTTCAAATCTATAATTAGATTTTTTCTATCACGTCTAGATTTTGTGTAAAATGCAAATCACTTTTAGTAAAATTTTCTACCACGTCCAGATTTTGGTTTTAATCGGCTTAATGCCAGTAATATGAAACTTGCTTTTCAAGGTTAAAGCAATTTTTTTTGCCAACTATATACAAATTCGAACAATTTTGATAAATAAAATTTATCCCGAGTTGGCAACACTGAGTCAAGAGCATAGTAACGGGCAACGGCCCAACGGTCAGTCGCTACGTGACAGTCAAGCAGAACGGTTGTTGAAGCTCTCTGCTGATGAGCAAGTGACAGGTTGTGGTGACTTGTGTGTTTTTATAGCATTTGTTTTGTACTACGGTGTGTATTTCTTTTTATTTTGCACATCGTAATAATTACTTTCTACGTTTTTTCAGATATTGTATGGTAATTCAAAATGGCATCAAATAGACGTGCTTGTGTAAATCACCCAGACAACTTCTGCTTTGTCTGTGGACAATATACACCTAAGCCACAACGTAGAAACATAACAACAAAGATTAAACTTGCCTACAAGTGTTATTTTGACTGTAAGTTAGGAGACCAACAGAGGGACTGGGCACCACATATTTGCTGTGCACAGTGCAATGCAATGTTAATAGCTTGGATGAATGGTAAAAGAAAAGCTATGCCGTTCTCAGTCCCCATGGTTTGGCGTGAGCCGAAAAATCACTTCAATGATTGTTATTTTTGTTTGACAAAGATTGCTGGTTTCACAAAGAAAAACAAATCAAAGATCACGTACCCAAACTGCGAATCAGCAATGAAACCAGTACCACATGATGAAACAAATCCACCACCAGTTCCACCAGCAACGATAACAGACAGCAGTTCATCTGAAGATTCTGCTAGTGATATAGAAACAGGGAAAGATGGCATATATGTTCCAGATGCAAATATTTCCCCACATTTGTTAAGTCAAGCGGAGTTAAATGACTTAGTGCGCGATTTGGAATTACCAAAAGAAAAGGCAGAGTTGCTTGGTTCAAGACTTCAAGAATTTAATCTTCTCCAACCAAACACCAAAGTTTCCCATTTCCGCCATCGCCATTTGCAGTTTTCATCATTTTACTTACAGGAAGAAAACGTTTGTTTCTGCCACGATATCAGTGGTCTGATGCAAGGGATGGCTGTCGCTATGATCCAAAAGAATGGAGACTGTTCATTGACTCTAGTAAAGCTAGCCTTAAAGCTGTATTACTGCACAACGGCAATGAAAAACCTTCAATACCTGTAGCACATGCCATGGCCTTAATGAGACTTATGAATCGATGAAACTGCTGCTAAGACTCATCAAATATAAGGACCACACATGGAATATTTGTGGCGACCTTAAAGTTGTATCATTACTTCTTGGGTTACAGTTGGGCTACACAAAGCATATGTGCTTTTTGTGTCTATGGAACAGCAGAGATGACAAGAACCACTACAAAAAACATGATTGGCCATCTAGAACTGAACATGTTGTTGGTAAATACAATGTGAAACACCCAGCACTTATTGACCCTCAGAAAGTACATCTTCCACCACTTCACATTAAACTTGGCCTTATGAAAATTTCGTGAAGGGTATGGATCATCAAGGTAGTGGTTTCCAATATTTAAAGGATAAATTCAAAGGAATATTGACAGATGCTAAGCTAGAAGCTGGAGTTTCACTGGACCACAGATCCGCAGTCATCCACGACTCATCGTTTCCATCTAACCTAAATGAGAATGAACTAGGAGCATGGACATCTTTCGTTGAAGTTGTCAAAATTTTCTTGGAAACCACAAAGCTGAAAACCACCGTAAACTCGTAGAAAACATGCTTAAATCTTATGAAATAATGGGATGCAGAATGTCTTTGAAAATTCATTTTTTACATTCTCATCTTGACTTCTTCCCGGCCAACCTTGTGGCTGTAAGTGACGAGCATGGTGAGCGCTTCCACCAACAGATCTCAGTTATGGGAAACAGATACCAAGGTAATTTCAACCCAAATATGATGGGAGATTATTGTTGGTTCCTGCAGAAGGAGAGCTCGTCATCCTACAAGCGACAAAGGAAGAGGACACACCAAAGTTTCACTTAAGAACAGGAATTTGCCTTTCAGTAGTACAACAAAATACTAACGCGCTTTGGGTGGATGGTTGGGCGCAGGGGTGGTAACTCCGCCAGCGGAATTCCGCTGTCTGTCTTAAGCCAGAATAAAGGAGGAAAGACATCCCTGTTCACTAATTATTTAAGTATGCTTAACATAAAACGTGGCACGGAAAAGTAGCTTAGACGGCTTTCGTAATAGAAGCGGGTGAGAAAAAAAATGAAAAATAGGGGTTTTTCGGTTACACAAAATCTGGACGTGATAGAGAAATTTTGATATCAGATCTGAATCAGCATCAGCGCTTTAGTAGGAATCAGTAGTTCACGTGTCTGTAACAAAAAAAAGTTGAAATTTGTTGCCTAGTGTAATCACCGTCATGTCTATTTACTTTTG
This sequence comes from Bathynomus jamesi, assembly GCA_023014485.1. NCBI lineage: Eukaryota > Metazoa > Arthropoda > Malacostraca > Isopoda > Cirolanidae > Bathynomus > Bathynomus jamesi. The sequence goes on from JAJOZX010000381.1 coordinate 754,900, forward strand.
TCAATGTCTGTGATATACCAAATATATATATATATATATATATATATATATATATATATACACGGTGAACCAAAAGTAGGTGGACAGTAGGTTGAATACGGTTTGTGTTATATTATATTATAACTATGGTGTTCATTATAACTATGGTGTTTGTGTTTTATTATATTAAATATTATAACTAATTTATTTAAATTTTATTTTGTATTATAGTATACAAAAAATTAAATATTATGTATTCTCAAAATAAACGTTATCATTTACTGTCCACCTACATTTGGTTCACCCTATATATATATATATATATATATGCACTAAAATCACAGAATAACACGTGATCTTATTAATAAGCAAACAACCACAGGGAAAAGGAAACACGAAGTCCGAGCGCTTTCGTGATATATTCACATTATCAAGGAGAAACAGAAATAGACGGAGATTACAAAGTAAATGAGTTAAATAAACAAGCAAAAAATTCACATCGGCACCTCAATTAAAGGCCATAAAGCCCTCTAAAGATTTTTTCAATTGGTAACATAATCTGTAGGCTGCTAAATTACTAAATATAAAAGAACTATATACTGTAGATGAAATTAGACAAAAAACCAATACAGAGAACAAAAATTATTATAATGGTTATTAACACTAATATTTAATTAAAGCAGGCAATTAAATGGCAAGAATTTAATGAAAACAAATAGATAACATAGATAACAAATAGATAACATAATCTGTAGGCTGCTAAATTACTAAATATAAAAGAACTATATAGATGAAATTTAGACAAAAAACCAGTACAGAGAACAAAAATTATTATAATGGTTATTAACACTAATATTTAATTAAAGCAGGAAATTGAGTGGCAAGAATTTAATGAAAACAAAGGGAATGGTGCCATCGTCTTACAGAATATTACAAAATTTCTACAAACAGTCTGGAAAAATTGTTTTCCCAAAAGCAAACCAGTTGAAAAGTCCAATAAACCACCCAGCAACCAAAGATTATACACGAAAGAAATATTACAATTAAAATAGACACATAAGAATGTTAACAGTTCTTAAATATATATATATATATTTATGACTGGTATATCTCGGAATAAGTGCGTATTCAACAAATATTTTACAGTCATCTCTAATACAGGAATTGAGTTGCGTATTAATGGTTTCTAATCCTTCAGAAAAACACGTTTCAATTTGTAGAAGGAAATCGTCACAAGCAGGACGTGCGGGTATTTCCTCCTGATTGAATTTCCTACAAACGACAAGCTGATTTGTCGAATATCCCTCAAAATGAAGGACGTTTTGCGAGGTAGGTTAGGTTAGGTTAGATTAGGTTAGGTTAGGTTTGGTTAGATTAGGTTAGGTTAAGTTTGAATAAGTAAAACTAAGAACAATATATTTAACCTAACTTGCAAGCGCATTTCATCTGCAGCCACTTTTGATCACGTGGTTGTCGATTCGAGCCTCGAGAGAATTCGATCAGGAGTGGAATGCATGAACCAGTTATACCCATTTAGTCAACAACAAAAGTAGCCATACACTAAAAAACTGATTTAACCTACTCAAACCTAGTTTAACCTAACCTGTTTTAATTTAACCCACAATAACTTGTCGATTTGATGACAAGTCGATCAAATGTCGTAAGCCCGGAACGAGCCACGAAAACCGGTTAAAAAGTATCTTTGAAGAACGTAAATATTCTCATCAGACGCGTGACACCCCTCATTTGCTTGAATTTTTAACATACACTTTCTAATCTGTGATGAAATCGTATTGACGCATGTTGTCAGACGAGAGAGTCTATTTGCGTCCCAAGGTATTGAAGAACGTGTCAAGGCGTCGGTCCTCTATAATAGAACTGACTGTCATCTCAGGAGAATAATTGAATGATATATTTCGTGCTGTAAATTTTCATTGAGTAAATCATTACTGTCCTAATTGGTCAGTTATTTTTTCACCCACTTTTGAATTTTTAAAGAATTCTGAATTTTTTTTTTTTGCTTTTATTCCATAAATTTTAATTACTCAACGAAGAAGTCCGGCAAAAACGATAAAATTTCCAAAAACCACGAAAAATTACTAATTAGTAAATTTATTTTTTACGAACGAAATAAATTTTTAATATAATAATAATAATAATAAATAATAATAATATAATACTGGAAGGAGGCTTTGTTAAAATTAATTTTTTAGGGGAAACCCCTTTTCTTTTTTTACAGTATAACAGAAAGAACTATAAAATAATAACGGAACACGTCTTAAACAATGAAGGTTTTGAAATAACTTTAAAACAGATTGTAAGTCATTCAAAGTCATTGAACTGTACGTAGATCACAGATAACACGGCAGAAGACGAGTTTAAACCATTTTAGTAAACCACCTTCCCCTTCATCTTGGAAACAAAAGGTATTTCGTAGAAATATTTTCTTAAAAAAGAAATAAATGCGACGGTCTACCCGTATTTTCTGTCTCTTAAATTACGAATTAGAGTGAAGGCGCATGGTCTTATCAGGGTGAAGGCACACGGTCTTATCAGCTCTTTTATCAATATAACTTGTGAGTGAGCTGAATTCGTTATTACAGGGTAGACCAATCTAAATTTGTTTCTTTATACTTTTATATACTGTAGTTAATGGATTAAAAGAAATATGTATACGAAAGTTAATTTGCTTGAATATTTTTTAGTTTTCAAAGGTTTCGCTTCAAGTTCTGTTCGTTTTTCTCCATTTGAAGAATTTTTTACTTAATCTAAACAAAAAAGTTGTTTGAATTTTAAATCAGTGGTTCCCAACCTTGGGGTAAATTACCCCACTGGGGTAATGACAACTATGATAGTTTGTGGAATAATGACACGCGATCCAGAGGTTATAGAAAACAATATTATGATAATTCAGAAGTTATAAAAAAAACAATAAATAATGATTGGGATCAGGGCCGTTTCCTGGCATAAGCAGACTAAGCGGCCGCTTAGGGCCCCGCTGCTACTAGGGGGCCCCTAGACACCAGGTCATAGCTCAGTGGGCAAGAATAGGAATATAGCTGAAGTTATTATTACTATTATTGTTATTATTATTATTATTATTATCCTTATTATTATTATTATTATTATTATTATTATTTTATTATTATTGTCGTATTAATTAAAGTTTTTGTATGAGACAAACGTGATAAAACGGAGACAAACGAAACGTTTTGGTCGTTATGTGTAAATAACTATTGTGAGATCTTATTTCTATATTATTTAACTTTATTCTTACTATATGCTTATACTTTCCTAAATGCTTAATATTTCTAGGATTGTAAAACATTATTTCACTAATTTACTAATTATTAAGAGATTTTGTAACACTTTAAAACCTAGGATTATTTTCGTTATGTTTCCAAGTTTATTAATTCTTCTCTCATCTTTTTCAGATAATGTGAATTTTGTTGGTTAAAACCTAAATGGTCTGATTATTTGAATGTATTTGATTAACGTTACAATTATAACAATTATTATTATTATTATTATTATATTATTATTATTATTATTATCATCATCATCATCATCATTATTATCATGATTATTATTATTTAGCAGATTAGTTGTGGTTAACTAGATGTGACTTCGTGCATTTGGAAAATGAAACGACATTATCCATTAGGAGCTGAAAAACGGAAAAAGAAGAAAATAGAGGAGAAGCTTTCCAGTAGCACAGGTGAGATGTGCCACTTGTATATTCTTATGATTACAGTTCAGGCAACTAGGTTAGGTAGACCATCAGCTAGGCAAGTGCTCAGGAATCGTGTAGAGTAAGCTAGTCTCTGTAATATTTATAATATTTCGAAATGTGAAATTTAATGGATCACACCACCTCAAATTCTGTTCACACAGATCAATTATCAAACAAGATAAGAAAGAGTATTTTAGCAAAAATTAACAGAATATGTAATGTTATGTTCTTCTCAGGAGCACTACTGAAATATTTGGAAAAGCCATCCTCAGCAAAGCCTGATGAGCATCATTAGCCAACAGCAGGACCATCCTCTATGCAACCTCAAACACCAGTAGAAGTAGAGCCTGATGAACCAACAAGTGGACCATCTTCTGTTCAGCTTCAAACACCACACACAGCATTTCTACTGAGCAACAAGAACTAAGATCTGCTCCACCGCTTGATCCGTATGACTGGCCAGTTGTCCTGTCAGATGCCTTGAAGACGGATCTGGTGTCTCGAGGACTATTTCAAATCAGTCCAGATTTCACATTCCCTAAAAGAGAGGACGGTAGAAGCGTTTATCACCATTACATGTACAGACATTAATTAATGGGGAAAAAATAAAGCGAAGCTGGCTGATGTACTCTAGAAGGAATGATGCTCTTTATTGCTTCTGCTGCAAGTTGTTTTCAAGGAAGTCGTACAAACTAATTACGGATGGACTTTCAGACTGGATAAACGTTGGTTCGCTTCTGAAAGGCCATGAAAATAGTTCAGAACATGCAGATAACATGGCAACATAGAAGGATCTGGAACTGCGGCTAAAAATTGGGAGAACCATTGACCAAACTGAAATATCATTAATGGAGGTAGAGCGAAGACGCTGGCGAGGTGTTCTCACACGTCTTGTAAGTATACTCCAATCACTGGCAGAGAGAAACCTTGCTTTCAGGGGGTCTTCCTCTTCATTGTACAATCGAGACAATGGCAACTTCTTGAAGGAGGTTGAGCTGCTTGCCAAATTTGATCCAGTGATGAAACAACACATCAGCAGAGTCGAAAATGGCCAATATAGTCATTCAAGTTACCTAGGAAACATCATTCAAAATGAGCTCAGTGGGTCCATTAGTGGGAAGATCTTGGATGCCATTGTTGCAGAAATAAAACAAGCTAAATATTACTCACTCATTTTAGACTGCACTCCAGACATAAGCCACCAAGAACAGATGTCGATTATTATCAGAACTGTTAAAATGGGTGAAGTACCAGAAATAAAAGAATACTTCTTGGGCTTTCTTGAGGCTTCAGAAAGTACAGGCCTGGGTTTATCAGTTCTGATTCTGAAGAGACAAGATGAACTGAATATTCACTTTGATGACTGCAGAGGACAGTCATATGACAACGGAGCGAACATGAAGGGCAAGAACAAAGGTGTTCAGGCAAGGTTATTAGAGAAGAACTGTCGTGTACTCTATGTTCCATGTGGGGCTCACACTCTGAATCTTGTAGTGGCTGATGTAGCTAAAGCTTCCACAGATGCCATCAGTTTCTTTGGCAACGTACAAAAATTGTACAACCTTTTTTCAGCAGCTACACAGAGATGGACAATCCTAAAGAAGCACGTGAACATAACACTCAAGTCTTGGAGTGAAACCAGGTGGGAGAGCCGGCTTAAGAGCATTCAGGCTGTGCGATACCAGAGCCACAACATCAGAGAGGCCCTGTTGGAAGTCAGAAACAATGCCACAGATGCCATAGCCAGGACTGAAGCACAAGCACTTGCAGAGGAGGTAGGGTCTTATCGCTTTCAGATTTGCACAGTAGTATTGTATGACATTCTTCATGCAGTTAACCATGTGAGCAAACTTCTGCAGTCTCCTACAATGCAGTTTGATGTGGCAGTCAACCTCCTCACTAAAACAAAACTCACTCACCAGCTACAGAAACACAGGTTTTGTTGCAGCACAAGTCGTAGCTAGGGACATATGTGAGGAAATGAATGTGGAGGCTGTGCTGAAGGAGAAGAGGCTCAGATCCACAAAAAAGCACTTTGCTTAAGAAGCTGCTGACTTAAAGAGGCTGGAAGTCAAATTTTTCAATGTGGTGGTGGATTGTGCCATCGAGTCAATAAATGAGAGATTCAAAACATTAGATGATGTGAGGGACATATTTGTGGTTCTCCTAAACTTCACCACAATAAACAAGGAAGACTTGTCCTGCAAGTGTGAAAAGCTCTCTAAGATACTGAGCTCTGGAGCTGACTCTGACATTGATGGAAGAGAACTGGCCCTCGAAATTAAGAACTTGCCGACTTTACCTTCACACAACATGACTGCATTGGAGCTTCTCTCCTTCATTCATCAGAAGCAACTGGAGGAACTATACCCCAATCTCTGGGTTGCACTAAGAATTACCTGCACTCTACCTGTGACAGTAGCGTCAGCCGAAGGGAGCTTCTCTAAGATGAAGCTAATCAAGAACTACCTCAGATCATCAGTGGGTCAGGATCGCCTCAGTGGCCTTGGTATTATAAGCATCAACCAGGACGTTGGCAGGGAGATTTCATATGTTGATGTTATTGATGATTTCGCCCAGAAAAAATCTAGGAGGCAAAGATTTTGAAGATACAAACTGTTCTGTATAACTGTTAACTATTACACGATTGTATCGTAGAGTTAGTAATTGTTTGGTAGTTGATAATTGCATTATTTTTTTATACATAGTTCTGTCATTTATTCTAAATAATGTATAAGCTAATTTCCAGGAATTTCATGAAGAGTATTTTTTCTGTTTGTCTTCTGAAAGTACATATTTGTTGTTTTGGACATAAATGTTTCATTAAAATTGTTTCATAATTGTTTTTTATTAACACAGCCATTTTTTTATGTGTTTGCTGAGGTGATGTAGTAAGGCGTGAGTTGGTGGATGGAGGGGTGGGGCCTCAAATGGGTATACTGCTTAAGGCCCCCTAATGGCTAGAAATGGCCCTGATTGGGATAATGGAGCTGGATTAGAATTGTGTTTTTGGGTACTAACAAAGTACTGTATTTACAGTTATCAAGCCGAGTTTTGTCAAAATTGAACTAAATTAATGATGCCATTTGAAAATAAATTTGGTTTAGTTCAGCGACTCCCAACTTGGGGTACGCGTACCATCGATGACACGTGGAACTCCTTTAGATGATACGCGAGAGAGTTAAAAATACGTAGCTTGTTAATTGGTAATTATTTTCATGATAATATTTCCAAAAGTAATATTAGTCGTAGATAAATAACCAGCAACTTTTTCCTATTGCGGATTTGCATGTTATCGAAATTGCTGTCCAGGCAGTGGTGGTCACCGTTAACCAAAAAGTTAACTTCGATAACGATAATCCGTTAACCCCAATTTTTAACTCCGATAACGATAATCCGATAATTTTACTACAAAGTTAACGGAAGTTAACAATAATCCGTTAACAATAACTATTTCTTTACTAACATTTAAAAAAATCAAGGAAAAAAGCTTTAAAACCCATAGAAAATGTTTATTTATGCAAAATCCAACAATAAATAGGTATTGAACTGTATTCTTATCAAGTTTTGCAACTTTTTTGCTTAATAACTTTTTTTTATTTTTAATAAAAAATGTACTGATTACATGTTTTGAAACCCTTGTAACCACTAACCATTTACTAAATTTGAATTTACCAGAGAATTATTATGGCGGGAACTGAAAGGTAAAATTAAATTTTAGGCACATTTATTAAAGACTATGACACAATGTGCTGGTTGCCCTTCAGAAAGACCAACTTCTCAAAGTTAGGCCCAACTGCCAGTCTTGACCTCTTGGGCCTCAGGATGTCCTTGCCGAGAGAGAAAGCCGTTCCACTGCGGCAGAGGACGGAATTGGCAGACTGAAGTTATGGCGGTTTGAATTCATTCGGAGCGGTGATCTTCCGTGAATGACTCCTCGCAGTTAACGTGTTAACGGACTTTAAGACTAAATATCGAGTTATCGGAAGTTAACTGGTCCGATAACGATAAATGGAAATTAACTTCCGTTAATAGTCCGTTAAAAAAAGTTCATTCGTTAATTAACTGTTACGGATTAACGCTTTAGTGCCCAACACTGCGTCCAGGTACATTTCAAATTATTTAACCACAACGAGCGAGGCTAAACTCAAGATTTTGGTTCAGTCGATGACTATAAATCTGTGTTTTCGAAGCGCAAATTGCAGAAACTTTATAATCTGTCAAAAAACAAAACGCTAATAATAACTCAACCTGATAAAGGACAAGATGTGGTTCTTATAAATAAAATTCAGTACGCTCAAAATAAAACCTTCAAAATTTAGAACTTATAACTTCTTTTTGAGGGTGCCCTCCCGGGGGGGGGGGGAGTTTTTCCTTCTTTTGGGTATCAAAGCTCCTTGTTAGATGATAGAGTAACTTTTTCTAATGATACGTTACTTCTTTAGAGAGAAGAAATGGTTTTCAAAACTTCTTTTTTTTTTAGTGATTTGAGACAATAGAAGATAATATTTCTATGTATAGAAGATTGCGGGAAGTCTTTGTTTACTGTATATGTAAATAAAGTGGAAACTATTTTGTCCTATAGAAGTAAATTTAAAACTGTAAAAGAGAAATGTTTCAATCTAATAAGGTTGTAGATAAAATGAGTAGATTGCTTAGGAAATTGAAAGACTTAAATTTATTAAATGCTATTAAATATATTAATTTTTATGTTTCTGGTTTTAAATTTGGAATTTTATACTCGTTAACGACGATCCATAAACCAAACTGGCCAATTAGACCTATTTTGTCCTCTAAGGCAGGGCTTCTCAAACTTTTTTCACTTGCGACCCCTTTGGATCAGACAAATTTTTTCGCGACCCTTCACTCAATGTCATAAAAGCAATAGGTACTAACACTGTATATTTATGAAAAAAATAATATTTTCAAATGTTTCTGCGACCCCCAATAATATTTACGCGACCCCCTGAGGGGTCGCGACCCCTAGTTTGAGAAGCGTGGCTCTAAGGTACCGTGAATTATATCTAAATTCTTTAGTCCACTCCTTAGGCAGTTAACTACAAACGAGTTTACGATTAAGGATACTTTTTCCTTTGCTAATAATATCATTTCTGTAGAAAATGCAAACAAATTTGCCATAGTCGGTTTCGACCTAAAAAACTTATTTACAAACGTTCTTTTAAATGAAACTTTCATTAATGAATGATTTGTTCAGTAATGATGATCCTGTTCAAGGAATAAACCGGTCATAATTTCAACAACTACTTGAAATAGTTACTAAAGACATTATGGTCTTGTTTAATGGTAAATTTTACAAACAGGTGGAAGGTATAGAAATGGGTGGCCCCCTGGGTTCAACCCTTATAAAGAATATATTTATGTGTCAGTATGAGAAAATGTGATTGAATAACTGTCCATTAAATTTTAAACCTTATCTTTATCAAAGATAAATAGATGATACTTTCCTGCCATTTCAATCATCTTACACGGGACAATTTCTTAATTATTTAAATGGTTTACATCTGAGGTGGAAAATGCTGGAAGGTTGCCAGTTTTGGGTGTAACTTTATCAACAAATTGGATGTAACTTTATCAACAAATTGGATGTAACTTTAGCAACAAATTCCAATAGATTCATAACATCCATTTATAGAAAATCAACATTTACTGTTTCAACAACTAAGTTTAACTCATTTTTGCCTATCAACTTGGAAATCAATTTATTCCTCACACTTTTTGATAGGACCTATAAAATTCGTTCTAATTATAAACTGTTTACCGATCAACTGGATTTTGTGCGTAAACCTTTCATAGCTGATGGTTTTTCCTTCCTTCAGTGGTGACAATTATTTCGTAGAGAGTTACAGTAAATAATATTTATAACAACACTAATCAACTAAAATGAACGGTACATAAACAAATATTATATTTCAAATTATCCTTTCTTTGACATACTATAGTAGAGCTATAAATTCAAATCCAAATTAACCAATCCCCAGAAATGGAAATACCCCTAATTTCCAATTAGATGCGTTTTCTCTTCGAATAATACAATTGGCAGCCTGTTTAAGGTTAAAATTCCAGATTCTGCGCGTTCGCATATAACATATACAGTAAATACAGGGTGATTCAAAAGTCAGGTTACATAGGGCTTTTCTGTTTCTTTGCAGTAAATGAGTTATGAGATGTTATCGAAGGAGGAGCGCATTGATGTGATATTCCTAGCTGGCTGCACAAGTGCATTGCTGTTAACGGTGGCCATATCGAACATGTGATGTGACTATTCCCCTGTATCATTACATAATACAGTATTTCCCTCTGTAACCTGACTTTTGAATCACCCTGTATACATGTATGGACTGTGACGTGACATATTTTGGAAAAAGTGC
>JAJOZX010000381.1:767500-780000 GCA_023014485.1 Bathynomus jamesi
CATGTTTTGTGGTTATAATTATATAAGTTGACTGTCAGGTTCAATAAAAGTTTATTAACGCATATCCATTTATAAATATCTTCTAATTGCTTGTTCGTTTCATTAATCAGAAAGTGTGAGTTATGATGGGAAGGGCGCTAGGAAGATTCCCAATGGGAAAATTGCCAGTGAGAAAATTGCCATTGGGATAACATGGGAAAAATGCCCGTCAGAAAATTGCCAGGCGGAAAATTACCAACTGAAATAAGGGAAAATTCCATTGGAAGAAGTTGCCATTGGCATAATTGCTAACCTAACCTAACCTAACCTAACCTGTCCTTCCGGATGGAACAGATGGGAAGTTGCGCGCTTGTATTCATCTAGCGATGAAGTACATTCAGAAATCAATGAACGACTCGATTGATGGGATACTGCAGCTTTAGCTTTCAATACTCCATGAACTTTTTTGGCATCAACTCTGTCTTTGCTTGCTGAATGGTTATGCTCATTCACTGATTTTATCACTTCATAATTGTGCGTAATTGACTTTGTATGTAATCTTGCTTTGCAGCTCTTTTGTTTTCTTGCAATACATTCCCAATATATTACTGTACCACTTTTGTTACAACCATTTTGGCAACTTCTTCCAATGGAATTTTCCCTTATTTCAGTTGGTAATTTTCCGCCTGGCAATTTTCTGACGGGCAGTTTTCCCATTTTGGTAGTTATCCCAATGGCAATTTTCCCATTGGGAATTTTCCGCGCACGGATGAGAAGCAGTAAGTGTGGTATCATCTGCGTATTGTACGCAATTTAATGTGGTTGAAAGTTGAAAATCGTTGAGGGGAATTACTGTAGAAGTAGTAATAGGCCAAGAATAGTTTCTTGTGGGAATCCACTAATTAGCATTGCCTTGTCGGATAATTTATCTTTTAATCTGATGTACTGATACGATTTAAACCAATCGAGGATATTTCCTCTTATTCCGTATATGCGAAATTTATTCAATAAGATTTCATGCGAAAGTGTACCAAATGCTTTTGACAAGTCGAGGAAGATCAAGGCAGTGTATTTTGCTGTTTAAGTTTGATCCACATTTTCTAATAGTATGTTTATGGCATCGTCCGTTGTATGTCCACCAATGAACCCAAATTGCGTTTTTGTTAAAATATTGATTTGATTTTTTTCAAATACTTTACTTGAAGTTGGCAATAGGAAAATGGGGCGATAATTGGATGGAGTGTTTTGTTTTCCCAACTTAAATACGAGGCATACTCCTGCTTCCTTTAAACTGTCAGGGAATATACCTTATGTTAGGATTCATTCATTAGCTTACTGAGTAGTATTGCAGTTTCATCGGATACTAATTTGTATATTTTTACGGAGATCGTATTAATGTTAGGATCTTTATTTTTTAGATGTTTTATTGCTTGAGAGATATCGTTTGGTAGGATTGGATCAAAGAAAAACTTGTTTGGATTTGGTTGTGGCATGTATTGTCGGTAGTGAGTGTTTGTAATTGGGATCGAGGCAGTAGTATTGGAGCCGACATTTGCAAAGAAGTTGTTTAATAAATTGGCTATTTCTTTGGGGTCACTGTAAGAACTTCCGCCTTGTGTGAGGGAGGAGAAGGGATTTGTGTTAACCTTCTTTGTGTTAATTAACTCTTTCAGAGTGTTTCATAGCCTTTTTGGATTGGATATTTGTTCATCAATTTTTTAACAATAATGATTTACTTTTGCTTTTTTAATAACTGCATCAAGTTTGTTACAGTAATTTTTGTGTGTCTGTTCGGTAATAATATCAGTTTTCCGTAGTTTAATACTCACAATGAGAGCTGGTACCATCCATTAGTTGTTATCTTTAGTTTTAGATACTATTTTTTATTTAAGAGCAAAGTTTATGTTGAATATATCGATTAGTGTGTCTGAGAATGCTTGAAATTTTGTTCCAATCCAATGTCATGGTTACTTTAGGTTATTCTTGTCCAGTCAAAAGTTATTTCTTTGAGGAACTTTGTCGAAACGGAAAAAGTTAAAACCAAAGCTGAAACAAGAAAATTGTCTAAACTTTTCAAGATATTCAGTTATCACTCTTTCTTTTGTGTGTGTGTGTGTGTGTCTGTGTGAGAGAGAGAGAGAGAGAGAGAGAGAGAGAGAGAGAGAGAGAGAGAGAGAGAGAGAGAGAGAGAGATACCGTAGGCCCAATAGTTAAATATTTTGTAAAAGTTAGATAGTTATTTTGATTTAGATTTAGTTTAACATCTTCATTTTCGACGTATGGCATTGGCAATTACATATAAATAAATGTATGTATACATTTATATACATAGGACATCTAATCAGTTTAGTTTTAAAAGGTCCCACTCAATTGACCTGTGTATCTATGTACTTGAATTACTATCAATGTATTTAGATATTGTTTCTTTAACTATTTATAACCGTTTCCTAGATATAAGTAAGGCATATGATAGAGCGAACCACAATATTTTATTTAAAAAACTAGAAGACAGGAAGGTTCCCATGTACATATCATATTAAATTTAGTGAAATTTTGGTATTCCCACCAATCTTTTACCGATAGGTGGGACAATGTACTATCCGAATGTTTTGGCTCCTCTTGCGGGGTGAGACAAGGCTCCTTGCTCTCCCCTATGCTGTTTAATGTGTATATTGACGGATTAATTGCTTCACTTAATGAGGCAACGGTGGGATGTTGTATAGATAACACAAGGATAAATAACTTAGTTTATGCCGATGATATGGTGTTATAAATCCCTCTGTTAAAGGTCTGGATCGGCTACTAAAAGTCTGCGAAGTGTATTCACAGAAACATGTTATTCTCTTTAATGTTGCAAAAACTAAGGTTATGCAATTTCATCATAAAAGCTGTAATCAGCCAGCTGATATTAGGTTTAAAATGAAAGGTGAAGTATTTAAGGAAGTACAAGAGTTTAAGTATTTGGGTCAAACTATTACCAGCTCCTTGAGTGATGACTCGGCTATAAGAAAACAATCTCGAAGCCTTTGTGCTAAAGCGAATATGACCACAAGGAACTTTCGGTTCCGTACAAGTGCAGCTAAAGACATTCTCTTTCGTACTTTCTGCAGTAATATTTACGGACAGCAACTCTGGGTGAACTATAAAAAAGTTTCTGGCAGACCCCTAAATTTGCTGTACAACAGGTCTTTTAGACTCTTACATAAATTAACCCCCGAGATACTCAGCTTCGCAAATGTTTGCTACCCGCAATGTCCCGAGCTTTCCGGAGGTAACAAGACATGCTCAATACAGTCTGATGCAAAGAATTAAAAAATCAGCCAACCCGATTATCCAAGCTATCCATGAGTCCTGCCGTTTATCTGCTAAGCTATGGAATTCTTGGTACGAAAACGTCTGTCTGTAGCTCGACTTAACTCCGACATTACTGTATTATTTCTAATCAATTGTATATATTTCTATCCTTAGTATGTGAACTGTCATTGCATTAATAATATTTGTCATATGGACTATAGTCTGCCAGTAAACCTTTCCATTTTCATTTTCATTTCATTTTCACATACAGTACAGGGTGTTAGCAAATTATGGTTCATAAATTAGTATACATATTCAGGACATCAAAGTGAACAAAAAAGTTCTTATGAACATACGAGTAAATCCACAATCGCTTTGTTTCCGAGATACATTGCTTTTTTGCCGAGGAAGATCCAATTATCATAAAATGAAAATCGTTAAAGTTTATCGAAGTTTATTTACAGCAAGTGCTCAAAATGGTTTCCCTGCATCAGAGTACATACATAGGCGGCATGATCCGGTTGCTTGGCCACCCAGGCCTCCGGATCTAAATGCAATTGACTTTTTGTTGTGGGGTTATTAAAAAAATCTTGTTTATGCAAGAGAAGTTAATAACATAGATTAATTGTGGTAACGTGTAGGTGTTTTCGAACGTATGCGGCAAAATTTTCAAAAACGCCTTGAAGCATGTACTCTGATGCAGGGAAATATGATAATTTTGTTCACTTTGACATTCTGAATATGTATATTAATTTATGAAACATAATTTTATAACACCCTGCATATATATATATATCAAAGTATATATATATATATATATATATATATATATATATATATATCAAAGTGTGTGTGTGTGTGTGTGTATATATATATATATATATATATATATATCAAAGTGTTATATGTTATAATGTTATAATGTTTCAGCCCAACAAAGACCCGAGGATCCACTCATGGCTGGTCTACCTAACTGTGTTCGTAATTGTGTATTGTGCATGTCCTCCGTGATGGCGGAGGGGACCTACAATTTTACGTGGGTTCCGAACCACAAAGAACATAGAACATATGAAATTTTTATAGTGGGCACACTAGGGGCCACTTCGGCCCATCGAGGTGGCTCCACTATGTAAAACTGCCTGTACATTGGCAACAACCAATTTTAACAACACTAAATAATTATCAATTTAAAACTAATTAATTATCAATTTAAAACTAAAGATAGAATCTCTGGATCCAGAGGATCAAGTCATAATAAACTACTATCCACAAATATGTTACACTCGATATCTATTTATAACCGACATGCAAATATGTCAGATCCAAAGAATCCAGTCAATTTCATTACGGTATCCATCAATACCAGTACCTTGCCAACCAAAAATAAGTCACGGTCCATATCAATTGCGGACCAAGTCACAATTTACAACCATATACATTACAATATAATACTTAGGAGGAAAAGTGTAGGTGTGGCTGTAAAGACTGTACAGTAATGTAGAAATGTGTGTGCACCCATTAGGGGTCTCCCATTTAAAGGTGTTTTGTGGGGCAAGTGAAGATCATGAGTTTTTCAATACCTCACAGTACTATCGGGGGCACCGCTCAGCAGAGGAATCTCTTTAAATGGGGTGTGTAAGGACAGAGAGTATCCTCTAACCCAAGATGCTGCCTCCCTATATCCCACAACACTTGTAAAACTGTTTTCTTAAATTTGTTCTACATCTTGGCTTAAATAATTTCATACTATGACCTCTAGTCTGGTTATTGTGATCTTTAATGAAAAGAGAAACAAAATCTATCTTATCCAACCCTTAATTTTACTACTTTAAACTATACGCAATCTATTAACATATGCGTCTGATCGATTTTTAAGCATGTTTATAGACGTGCTACTAATTACTTCTACCGGCAAACTATTCCAGCTATTTACTCTTCTATGCGTAAAAAGGTTTTGGCAACTGCTGTCTCGAACCTTCTACTTGTCAACTTACACCCGTTATTTCTAGTCCTATTATATTGAGATATTTCGAAAAAGCTATCTCTGTCTACGTTATCGAACCCATTCATAATTTTGAAAAACCTGGATTAGATCACCCCTTAGCCTCCTAGTCTCGAGTGTAGTCAATTTTAACTCTTTAAGCCTATCCTCGTACGACTTTGACCTAAGCGACGGAATCATCTTAGTTGCTCGTCTTTGAACTCTTTCGATTTTGTCTATATCGTTGCGCATATGCGGATTCCAAAACTGGATCGCATACTCCAAATGGGGTCTAACTAATGATTTATAAAGAGGAACTATAATATCGCACGATTTGTACTCAAAATTCCGAGTTATAAAACCTAACACTTTGTTCGCTTTATTGACCGCTGCTGTACTTTGTTTCGCTACTTTTAAATCACCAGTGACTATAACTACTAAATCTTTTTCCTGCTCTACGCTTATCAACTCTTTCCCTGACATACTATACGCAAAATTACCGTTACGTGAACCTATATGTAAAATTTTGCACTTATCGACGTTAAATCTCATTTGCCATGTGACTGACCAATCAACGATTTTATTCAGATCATTCTGGATTTTACCTCTATCTTCGTCATTAATCGCCCTACCATCCAGCTTCGTGTCATCCGCAAACTTTGAAACTGTACTGACTAGGCCGACATCTAAATCGTTAATAATATAAGAAAAAGCAAGGGACCCAATACAGAACCCTGAGGAACGCCACTCGCTACATTAGCCTAACACGACTCCGCTCCATCAACGACCACCCTCTGTTTCCTACCTCGCAACCACTCTTCTATCCAATTTATTACTACACCCCTGATTCCATGAGCCTTAGTTTTCTCAATGAGTCTTTTGTGCGGTACGGTGTCAAACGCTTTTTGAAAATCTAAATACACTACATGAACCGCAACGATGACTATCGTAAACGTGGAGCACCGACAATTCAGCGCAGGACAATTCAGCGCCGACAATTCAGCGCCGACAATTCAGCGCAAAGACAATTCAGCGCAAGACAATTCAGCGCCGACAATTCAGCGCAAGTCAGTACAGTTAAAAGTTTAGTTAAAAATAAAAAATAAATCGCAATAAATAAAAAAAAGAAAAAATTGTATATTTATATATATGCTAAATTGGGTCTGTATCGAAGGAGTGACATTTCAAAGGAGTGACATAACAAAGGAGTGACATAAATACCGTAACGAAGGAGTGACATAACGAAGGAGTGACAAGTCGGAGATAAAATTCAAAGGAGTATAATTATTAAAATTTTATTTAAAAAAACAAAATTTGTTAGAATTGTTAAAATTAAGATTTTATTTCAAAAACTAGAAACCTAACCTAACCTAACCTAACCTAACCTAACAGTTGCAAGCCTCTCTTCCCTGTGGATTTGTTCTTTCTTCTTCTTTGTTGGTATTTTCGCGCTGAATTGTCTTGCGCTGAATTGTCCTTGCGCTGAATTGTCTTGCGCTGAATTGTCGGCGCTGAATTGTCCTGCGCTGAATTGTCGGGTCACGCGTAAACGTGAACCACGCTTTGAAAAAATTCTAAAAGATTAGTTAAGCAAGATTTGTTTCGCCTAAAACCGTGCTGCGTATTTCTAACTAAGTTATGCAATTCTAAGTGTTCGACTATACGATCCCTAATTATTGATTCTAGTAGCTTACCTACAACAGACGTTAAACTGATTGGCCTATAATTTCCCGCCGCACCTTTATCGCCTTTCTTAAAGATAGGTGTTACGTTTGCTAACTTGAAATTATCTGGTACGCACCCCTCAGAAATAGACGCATTAAAAATCTTTGTTAGCGGAACAAGAATGCTATCTTTTAATTCTTTTAGTTGTATGGGATATATGGAATCCGGCCCCGGTGATTTACGCGTTTTCCTTTTATCAATATAGCGCATTACCTGCCCTTCACTAACCAAAATATTATCCAAAATATTATCATTATCAAAGGGTATTATGTCTATGACCGTAGGGATATTCGTTACATCTTCTATAGTAAAAACTGACGTAAAGAATTCGTTTAGCAAGGTAGCCATTTCCTTGTTTTCAGAAACTAGATCTCCGTTAACATTTTTCAACGGCCCCAAGACACCTTTTACTGGATTTCTATTGTTGACGTATTGAAAGAATCGCTTGTGGTTTTCTTTACCGTCACGAGCTATGAAGATTTCAAATTCGCGCTTGGACTTTTTTATCACACTTTTCGCTTTACGCCTTAGAGATATGTAGTTTCGTAACCACAAATTGTCTTTATCACACTTATGTAACCTATAAGCCCTATCTCTACTCTTTATAATGTTTCCTACTCTAGAAGTAAACCACAAGAGCTTGTTATTTACTTTCGCACGCTTAATTTTGTACGGTACACATTCCTCATTCATAGTCCTAAATACTGTTTCAAACGATTCCCACATTAGTTTTGTGTTGGAGTTCCCCATTACGTTTTCCCAGTTGACGTGTGACAATTTATTTCGAAATTTACAAAAGTCTGCGTGCTGGAAGTTAGGAATTTTAGTCGAGTTAGCTGGTTTCGAGTGACTTACTGAGCGGACAAACTCTACCATATTGTGATCGCTATTGCTTAACGGTTCTATTACTTGAAGATCAGTAATTAGCCTATCATCCGTAGTTATTACTAAATCTAAAATACTGTCCAATCTCCTAGGTTCCCCAACCTTTTGAATAAGAAAGCTATCCTCGAGAAAATTAACTAAACGATTACTTTCCGCGTCTTCCTGCATTGTATCGTAATTCACGTTGGCGCAATTAAAGTCACCCATAACTAAAGCCTGCTCACTACCTATTATTCTCTTTAGTTCACGATATAACGCTTCGTCCGTATCAGCTGTTTGATTACGGGGCCTATATATAACCGCAACAAATTTGAAATCGTTCAATTTAAGTTCTGCTATAGTCGAATCTATTGGTTCTGGAATTTTGTGCTTTACTTCTATAACGTTCGCAATATTATCTTTGATATACAACATAACACCGCCTCCTCGCCTACCTATTCTGTTTTTAACAAAAAGTCTATAACCTCTAATTTGATACTCCCCTACAAAGTCACGTGTTTCAGTGCTAAGCCACGATTCATTTATCGCAATTAAATCATAGTCTTTATAAGCAATTAAAGAAAAAAATTCGTTTATTTTATTTCGTAAGCCACGAGCATTTAAGGATAGAACCTTCAAATTGTTTGTAATTGCGACACCTTCGCGAGCGCAAGGGAAATTTGTGGAATTTACGCTGGGACCGTTCGAGTTACGGCAGCCTGAAAAGAAGAGACAGTATTATGAAATAGTCTTCCTAAACGCGCAGCTCCAACGTCATTAAGATGAAGTCCATCTCCGAGGAACAAGTCCCTCCTGCCGTAGAAATTGTTCCAAAAATTCGCAAAATGCATTCCTTCCTGTTGGCAAAGAGACTTTAGGTTATTGTTAATATAGGTCGCCTTGCTGTAGAAATCGTTATGTTCGATAATTCGAGGACGTATACCTGTTAAAACAATCTTATTAGTTTTTTCCCTTAATCGCTCTAGTAAGTTCCTGTACCTAGCCAGCAGTTCTTCCGATCTAAAATTTAAAACGTTATTAGTACCGACATGAATAACATACGTTGTGTCCTCGGCGGTACCGTCTGTAAAATGGTCAACACTATTAGTTATATCCTCCACCCTTGCACCAGGATAGCAGTAACGGCGCCTACGACGAGGGTTTCTCCCACAGAATTCCTCAAGCTGCCCTCGAACAATGGAATCGCCAACGAGTCGTATTTCCGGTTCATCAGCATCTTCGAAACCTAAAACAGAAAACTTATTGTTTGTTATTACTGGTAGACAAGTCTTAGGTTTTCTCAATGGGGCTCTATTACGCACTCGAACGAAGGGTTGGGAACTAGGGAAAGAGAGAGGGCTATTAGTACTATTTATATTATTAGTAGAAACTGAGGCAGGAGGGGTCGTAACTGGAGTCTCAAGGGATTCTAATTTTGCCGTCAGGAGCATCACGCTTTCTTCAAGCCTAACTCTGGCCTCCCTCTCACGTTCTAACTCGTTCCTCAGCACTTCCATGCTTGAGCACCACCTGCAAACTAACTGTTCATTATTATTAGCCATTGTAAACGCGTAAGCGGCAAATTTCCCTTCACAGCGACTGCAAGTACTTGACAGGGATGCTATGTTCTTAGTTAGTTAAAAAACAACAAACAAAAAAACGAGCGTTTGGAAATTAATAAATTACAACGTAGGTCTACCGCCTGCTTATTGCGCCGTCACCTGAGCAAACCCGCAAAAATGTTCCTGAAACGCAGAAACAGATTCTTGTAACACAAATTTATACTAAATGAATATATAATTAAGCTACCGATGAAAAGATCTGTAAAAGAAAGAGTATTAGTAGTACTTATCTGTCCTCGATTCGACCGACTTTTTTCCTTTTTTCCCACGGTGTGTGACCACACTCTACCTGACCTCCCTAAGGAAGGGAAAATGAACCTTATGACTCCTCGTTTTCTGATAGATTTGAAAAACAAACAAGGCAAGCCGCGGGCACTATCCTTAGTTTGATCAAATAATATAGTACTGAATAAAGTTAATAGATGAAATATATTCGTTAATGAATGATTAGTAACACGAAGTAATTTAGTTAAGAATGCACCAAACACTATTTTTTTTTAAAGACACCTCAACGAAACCACTTATTCAATTGATAACACTGGACACTCGATAAAACACGTCTGTTCACAAGAAAAGACTGATCACAACTGAGGAAAGACTGATCACAGTGTATATATATATATATATATATACATATATATATATATATATTACACATATATATACAGGGGTTGGACAAATTAATATGAACACCTTGATAAATGGCGGTTTTATTCTTAATATGGAGTTGGTCCTCCTTTAGCGGCAATAACAGCTGCAATGCGTCGGGGAATTGATTCATACAGCTTTTGGACAGTGGCTAGAGGAATCCTGAGCCATTCTTCGAGCAAACCCTGCTCCAGTTCCTCCAAAGACGCCGGCGGTGGGAATCGGCTTCTTTCCTGCTGCTCCAACTGACACCACAGATGTTCGATAATGTTAAGATCCGGGGATTGTGGAGGCCAATCCAAGCGTTCTACTTCACTAACATGCTCTTCAAACCAGTTTTTAACGACCCCAGCGGTGTGGATTGGGGCATTATCATCCTGGAAGACGGCGCCGCCATTGGGAAACAGCGTTTGGACCATGGGATGGACCTGGTTAACCCTACCATGCAGTACTACAGCTGGGCCAAGAGTATTCCACGATATTGCTGCCCAAACCATCACAGATCCGCCTCCATGCTTAACGGTTGGAGTCAGGCAGTCGGGGTCATAAGCATCTTTAGGCTGTCTCCAGACGTAAACTCGACCGGAACATGGAAATAGCGTAAAGGAGGATTCGTCGGAGTAGACTACATTCTTCCACCGGTCCATTGACCAATTCTTATGGTCATTACACCATTTTCTGCGCCGCTCAATGTTGATGTGCGAAAGGAAGGGTTTGGCAATTGCAGCCCTCCCATGGTATCCAGCTCCATGGAGCTCGCGACGTACAGTTCTGGTCGATACCGGGCTTGCAAGATGCTGGTTAAGCTCTGCAGTCACTTTTGGAGCTGTGGTCTTATGGTTCTTTGTCACAATGCGCTTTAGCACCCGGCGGTCTCGATCACACAGCTTCTTCTTGCGTCCACTGCATTTGTCGGTGCTTGTCTTTCCATGGTTTTGGTATGCAGACATGACCATAGAGACAGTTCCTCTGGATACATTGAACATCTGAGCGGTTTTCGTCACCGATGCACCAGCCATCCGCGATCCGACAATTTGCCCTATTTGGAAGTCTGCTAATTCATAATTCACTCAGATCTGTAAAAACAACGTGAGGGTTATAACATGACGTATACACTCTCTGTTACGCATTTAAATAGGTTTGCCAGTCACTTGACCGTTTACTTTGTGTCTAAGCAGTCCGTAAAGATAACCGGTGAAATCGGCGGGTGTTCATATTATTTTGTCTAACCCCTGTGTATATATATATATATATATATATATATATATATATATATATAATATATGTTAAGCACAGACCGTGCATGGAACAAGGAACTCTTCTGGGATAATTAAATCCACTATAGTCCGAATAAGTAATGGTAAATGACAAATTGTCATTTACCATTACTTATTCGGACTATAGTGGATTTAACTATCCCAGAAGAGTTCCTTGTTCCATGCACGGTCTGTGTGTATCATATATATATACGGGATTGAACTCAAAATGGTCCCCATATTATCATATATATATATATATATATATATTAGTGATGTAGCGGTTGTCATTTTTCATAGCTCTGCAGTTGCGGTTGCGTTGCTTACAAATAGAGTTCGTTGCGGTTGCGGTTATGTACCCTATAACATCATAATATTACCTAAGAATAAACAACACAATAAAATATCGCGTTTTAGCCACACTTTTTACAGTCTATAATATAATAACTATAATCTAAACTGTAAAAAGTGTGTTTCCAGGATGCGGGATGAAGACCCAACGCGTTTTGCATCCCACCAACCACTTTCCCCAACCACCGCCCATTCGAAAGTGGTGTATGTAATTATATATATATATATATATATATATATATATATATACACATAAAGATCAGCAGAAAAATCAGCAATGTACATGACGTGGAGGCCTTGCAGAGGGACACGAACAAAATATACATATGGTCAGAAGACAACAACATGCCATTCAACGCCGAGAAATTTCAGCTCTTGAGATATGGTAGAAAAGAAGAACTTAAACAGACTGCAATATTATGCTCCAAATAGACAGGAAATTCAGAGAAGCACGAAAGCGATCGATCTCGGGATAATAATGACAGATGATGCGAAATTCGAAACACAAAATCAGATAGCGATAAATAAAGCAAAAAGAGTCGCCGGAGAGGTACTAAGAACGTTCATGAGAAGGGACAGGAGAGCAATGATTCCCCTGCTAAAAACACTGATTATACCAAAACTTGAATACTGCTCAGTTTTGACGTCCCCATATAAAAAGGAAGAGACTAATAAACTAGAAGAAACGCAAAGGCATTTCACAGCCAAGATTGATGGCTGCAAAAAACTCAACTACTGGGAAAGACTACGTAAACTAAATCTGTACTCACTGGCAGGGCC
>JAJOZX010000381.1:785000-805000 GCA_023014485.1 Bathynomus jamesi
TACCTAATTTAGATTATCGGATCAATGACTATCTCTTAATATTTTTCTAGAAGTAAATTTGAACCTTAATCTTCGCCATTTACCTTTAAAATATTTACGATGTTTAATCATGTCAATCATGCATGAATAATTAAACAAACGATTGCGTTGCGTGTGACAAGAAAGGCGTTCGAACTCGAGTGGAAATGCATCGAATTATTGGAGACAGAGCTTGGAAGACTTTATTTGAACGTAGATAGTGTGCGACAGAAGGAGAGAAGTTGTTTCCGGAAAAAGAATAAAGCACGAATTTCCCATTAAATTTCAGAAGAATTATGGAATTAAGTTATATTTAATATTTTTAAGTATTTGTAATGTGAAGTCGCTTATATGTTCTTGAGGAACGTCATAACGCATGTGTCATTCGTATATATATTTTGTTGCTTTTATTCATAAACTCATCTCACCTTACTTTTTCCCCCGAGCACTAAAGTATTTTTTTTTTAAATATTCCCCTTTGGTATTTATCGGAATAGAACTATTTTTTTATGAATTTGAAGGCTCTATTAATTTTTTTTAAATTAATCTTTGTAAATGACACATAGATTGAATTTTATTTCAAAATTGAAGAGTCGTTTCCCAAGGGGGTGTGCTCTTGCGTGATCTGTTTATTTAAGTGTAGTCACTGTGATAGGAAACTCTGCCTCCACCATCCGCAAATTTTGTTCACATGTATACGACCACATTACATTAGCAAAAAAGCAAGGCACCCTTTATCCAAACTAGAACTTTTAATGTCCAAAATTTCCTTCAGCTGCAGCAAATCATTCGCTAGTTTTTTCAGACTTTTCACTGATAAAGTTCCCGAACCTCTGACATATTAAAAATTAGTGAATCGTTATGTAGAGGTGGTTATAAAACATTTCATTATAGGTCTACAGTTTTATGTAGAAAGTTCGTAGGTTCGATACGGTAATACACTTCTCGAATGGCACCATAAAAGGTCACCCTTACAAAGACGATTCCTGCTTATGGAGGGTATTCTCAATGATACTCGGATGACCTTAGAAAACTCTGTGCAAATATATCCAAGAGTAAATTCGTCACAGTTTACTGAAGACGCCTGAAAGTCCTGGTTACTAGCAGAAATCTATATCGAAGGAGGGTCTCCAGGTACAAATGAGTTTACGATGAGAGACACTCTTCGTTAGTGAACATTTCTTTCGATAATGCCTAAAATAATGGTTAGCCTCATAAAAATAATGTTGTTTAACTTTCTTCGCAAAATCTAAGGTCGTATGAGGGGAGAGGACCTACAGCTTTACGCGAGATTCGAACCACAGGTCACTACATAGCCTGGACGCAGAGGACGGTCTCCCATCCAACTACTCTTCAGACCCATTGTCACTTAATTACGTTGATTAACAGAAAGCGGTGTTAAGACATTGGTCACGACGTAGTCCCAGCTTCATAAAACACTTCCATGATATTGTAAAGCATACTTCAAGAGAGTGAATTAAAAAGACCATCAAAATCAACCCAAGTCCACCATCCAAACCAAGACTATCACCAAGGGACTATGAAGCAATCATAAAACCAGATGAAAGGAAACCACTAATAAGCGAACCTCCTCGAGTGTTACTTCGCCTCTTTCTCATCAATCATTATTTTCCAAAGGAACGGTAAACTTTAAGACTATTCTATGGATGGTACAAAAGATAAGGACGAATATAAGTGAAATAGTTCTTTGTACGAATACTTATGAGGGCCACTAATATATATATATATATATATATATATATATATAAAATGTTACGGCCTTTTTGCGAAATCGGCCTTTTTGCAAAAGGGCCAAAAAGTTGGCCTTTTTGCATAGTGCCATTAAATGCCAGGCCACTTTGCAAACAGGCCGGCATTCATTTTGCAAAATGACTGGTAATCCTACCGGCCATTTTTCAAAAAGGCAGAACTTCAGTTAATACCCATTAACGCCCACTGTCCTCATATGAGGACAGTTAAAAAATTAAATTGTTGGTTTATAATGCGCAGTATCAGTTTTGTTGTAATGTATGTCAATAAAAGAGGTATTTTTTCCTTAGGTTACCCATTAAAAATCTTAATTTTTTTAATGCCAGGATACTTAAAATGATTATGTACCATTCTCTATATAATTTTTGTTAAATATCTATTTCAATAATTTGGGCGTTAATGGGTTGAGGGATTCAATCCAGTTCGATTGAAATTATTGAAATTTAAATTATTTAATGCCCAATTAGGTTAATTGAATGCCCGGTTAGGTCAACTGTCCGCCCTTGACGATTGGTTAGGTTAAGTCGTGATATTTTCGTTGTTTAACAATATATCACAACTTAACCAATCGTCAAGGGCGGACAGTTGACTTAACCGGTCATTCAATTAACCTAACTGGGCATTCAGTTAACCTAACCGGACATTTAGTGTCCAGTTCGACACAGCTTCGAAGGGTATACGAAAGGACTCCTCCGAAGCTATATCGAACTGGATTGAATCTCTTAACTGAAGTTCTGCCTTTTCGCAAATGGCTGGCAGAATTAACAGTCATTTTGCAAAATGAGTGCTGGCCTGTTTGCAAAGTGGCCTAATATTTAATGACATTACGCAAAAAGGCCGATTTCACAAAGAGGCTGTAACATATACATACACACACACACACACACACACATTATATATATATTAGTCAAAAGAGACCAGGTTCTTAATAAATCTCGGATTGGAATTTTAAAAAGTTACACTCAGTCTTAGTGTTTTAGGATAAAGAAAATTAATAAAAAACTTTAAATTATATTTATAATGAAAACTATGTTACTAATTAAATGGGTATAACAAAAGGATATATAATTAAACTATACGGAAGTTAACTTAAATGAATGGCTAGAATGACTAAATGAAATTCACTAAATATAAATGACAAAGAAAAGATAAATTATATATATATATATATATATATATATATATACAGTATATATATATATATATATATATATATATATAGACAGGAAAGCTTGTTGCTCAAGTTAGGATATAAGTCAGGACTAGAGGCTAAAAAAAAAAACCAAAATGGAATCTGGTGGATGCTGAGATGTAGACGACAGCCTCCAAGTGTATTTCTCTTAGTGAATTATTTACAAAATGTTTTTTTTCTTTGCCGATGTGGTATCGGAGTACCAGCATTCAGAAAGAACCTTATAAGAATAATAAGAATTACGAATACAAGTTATATTGAAAAAGACATTTACATTACACAATTAAAGCAAACAAAAAAGAATCACAATAGTACAAATATTAAAACATCACAAATTCTAAACAATAAAATAAAGAGTAACAGTTACAAGACAAGTCAGGCTGTACTCACCAGGAGGTAATGTATATCAAACAGAAGTAAGGTTTGAGACGACTTGTCATACAAATAACATATCGCTTCTCCGGAAACGAACGTATGAACACACATTTTCTTTTAGGAAGGGTCAATATGGGAGTAGAATTAAGTTGCGAATTTATAGTCTTAAGTTATTTTAGCTTTAATAACATTTAAAATAGCTTTAATAGCATTTAAAATGAACTGATAAGGATTAATTCTAGCCAAGAAAAGCATGTTCTTGACATATACTGTATATTAATGTAAAGAACGACGCTTGTGTAGAAGAACGTCCGCACAAGATGGGGAGAGAGAACGAGCAAATGAAAAAATGAGGCACCTCCCAGGAATCGAACCCGGGATCATCCAATTGCCGGTCGGATATGCTAACCATTGCCATTTTCTCGTTCTCTCTGCCCATCTTGTGCGGACGGTCTTCTACAGAAGCGTCGTTCTTTACATTAATTATACTGTGTTGTTTGCAGTTAAAATGTATATATGTACGGCATGAGAAGGTGCCCCCTCAGGGCATTTGATTCCGCTCGTATGTAGGAGAATTACGAGTTGTGACTGATCGGGGACCTTGGTACAGTGGTTAGCATATCCGACTGGCAATTGGATGATCCCGGGTTCGATTCCTTGGAGGTGCCTCATTTTTCATTTGCTCGTTCTCTCTCCCCATTTTGTGCGGACGTTCTTCTACACAAGCGTCGTTCTTTACATTAATTATACTGTGTGTTGTTTGCAGTTATATTATATATATATATATATATATATATATATATATATATATATATATAATTGGTAAGCACAATCACCATGCACAAAATATAATTAAAATTTCCCAGTGATGTATATCGAAAAGAAAAAGTTAAAACAACCATGGACCACACCACTCAATGACAGGACTACACAGGTTCAGTTTCACTCGCGCATACTTAATGGTACACCACTCGATCTGTCCTCTCCAATGAACTAGGCTAACGCCTTTTGTTCCCGTTATAGAAATTCTTAGTTCACTTGAAAACATTCGATTTCCTTTTCGTTTGCGCATAGTATTCCTTTCATACTTGACCTGCCATACCTTATTTAATTGGGAGACGTTTATTTATTATGATTTTAATTTTTAGTTAACTTCAGCAATCGATCGTCTTTATTTTTAATTCTCATTTTAGGTTGGAAGGATTGTGATCTTCCGAAACAAATAAACATGTTTGGTCGAGCGCTGATTTTGTTGTTTATATTCACATTGAGATTCCCCAGGAAAAAGTCTTTTCATACGACTCCCTCCCTCTCTCTCTCTCTCTCTCTCTCTCTCTCTCTCTCTTTTATGGAAGAACACATCTTTACTAAAGAAGTTACAAAGCGAACACGAAAGTCGAACGTATTAGATATTACGACGAACAAAAGCGACTCAATATTAAGTGTATAGATATCAGCCCAATTGCATCTTGTGATCATAACCCATAAAAAGGAACAGTGAAATTACATGGAAAGGAACGTAAATATACTCGAAATAAAAGAAAAGACATATTCTTTAAGAAAATTGAGTTAGGAAGAAATACACTCAAAAATTAAATAAATGAAGTAGAAAGTTGTACTCAAAGGTAAAAAATCAAAAGAATTCTTTCGATAATATTATTATTAGAATAACAACCAGAAAATTCTCGGTAAAAGAATAGGAGTTAGATAAAAAGAGCAGTACACTGTTCCGTCAAAAAAGACAATTGCGAAACGTTTAAACAAATGGAAACAAATGAGGATGGAAATTTAAATTAATTGAAGAAAAATATAAAACAGTGGAAAATGTTAACAATAATCCAAAGTATTTCGCAAGAAAGAAAACCAAAAACAATGGACAGAGAACCAAAAATTAACCAAAAAGGAACCAAAAGAAATGAGTGGGTTATTGAGTGGGTTATTTAATGAGCAATTTAATTCACTGTTCATCAACCACAATCTGAATATTGGATTGGATATTCATTTTTTTTTAATGAAAACTGACACCTAGGAATCTAACATAGATATAGGAAAATCTAACATAGCTCTAGGAAAATCTCCTCTCCATAATGTTGATTTCTCGGAAAGGGACATAATTAATGCACTGTCAGAAATACGTGACCATTCAGCACCAGGACCTACTCATGGAATGCTACATGTGTACATTGAAAAAAATGTTGAAAAAGTACATCAGAGCACTGGCACTGGCACTTTCTCTAAAATTAGCGAGCATTGCTCTGAGCATTGTTCTTATATCCAAAGCGTAGTACCAACCAGTGTAAAATGTTTGAAAGAATAATTAGGAATAAAATTGAATTCTTCTTGGAGAAAAGGATATATATATATATATATAATATATTATATTATATATATATAGATAATATATATATATATATATATATAAAAATCCCAACTAACACGGAATCAGAACGGAAAGATCATATTTGTCACAACTTTTAGACCACCAAGAGAGAGAGAGAGAGAGTTTTAAAAGTTATCTGCCAAATTAAAAACATAGATATGTAATATACTGTAAAGTATATACAGATTTAGCTAAGGCCGTTTGACAAATGCAATTATGGATTACTTGCCCATAAACCTAGTTCAACTTAAACTATGGATCTATAATTCCCTACGTTAAAGAGTTCACTGAAGTTAAATCCAGAAATTTTCTAGATGTTCTGAATTACAAGAAACAGTATTAGTCCCTTATTATTAGTTATCAAAATAATTGCAGATACAGACTAAGATCTACAGTAAAAGATAATATAGTAGCGTCATTTGCAGATGATACAAAAATATGCAACCTTATCAGAAAGGAAAAGGACACAAATAAATTACAAAATAATATCAACACGTTGTATAAGTTGGTTTATACGTAGCATATTATTATCATACGTGTTATCACAGAGCGTCATCATTGTCATTGACAATAAACTCCAGTTTCAAGATATGGTAATAATAAAAAATTACAACAAAATAGTTACGAAACAAGCAGCAGCACACAAATGATACCGAAACACGAAGTCACTGACGTAAGAGCTGTAAAGAGATGCAGAATTCAGAGAATACTACGCATTAAAACAATATTAGGGGAAAAATTAATGGGAATCATATAGGGTTTTCATAACAGAAGAGCGAATATCATGTTCAAGCTGTGGAAGAGTTTGGTACTTCTAATAATTGAGTATTGTTGCGTTCTCACAAGAAGGTAAAGAAACAAGATATTGCACATACTGTGTCCGTACAAAGAACATTCACATCTTCAGTTAAAGAAAAGAAAGGGAGCATTACTGGCTAAGACTAAAATCCCTGAAACCGTCTTTAATATCTGAATCTGCCTGTACTGATTATTTATTATAAACAGCTAATGGACAGCTGATGACGGGGACTTCAAATTTAATTCCATTTACTACCAATTTTTGTGTTCTTTGAGTTAGAAAATTAAGTATCCATCGTCAAAGCTTTCCAGTAATTCCTGCATTCCTAATTTTTTGTCCTATAATTCGATGATCACATACTGTATATTGAAAGCGTTAACAAAATCAGTATATATTACATCTATATTTTGGCCTCAAGACAATGGTTCCAGTATTTTCTCTTGATAGTCTAATAGCTGTGATAGGCATAATCTTCCATCCATGAAACCATGCTGGTTCGAATTGAATAAATTCTTTCTTTGTAGGTAGTAAGCAATTTTGTCCCCAATTACACGTTCAAAGCCCTTTATAAGATGAGAGGTGAGTGCTACCGAGCGATAATTCTTAAGTATTGCTCTGTTTTCTCCTTTAAATGAGTGATGTTCGCTTTCTTTAATGGGCCAAGGATTTATCCTTTGTTGAGTGATTTTTCCAGAGTAAGTACAGTGGTTTGGCTATACGCCTTTTACATTTCTTGAGAAATGTGACTATCCGTGGTGCTGAATTTTCTCGTGTTTGTGTGAAAGCCTTAATTATATCTCCTTCAAAGAATCCAAGATCAATTAATAGATTCGTGCTGCATTTAGATTTGAATGATTTGTATCCATGTCAAAGAATTCATCCGGATTTTCCATTTTCATCTCAGGCTTGGGGATGTTCAACACAGAGTTGAATTGTTCCTTAAGCAATTCGCTCACCTCTTCTGGGTCATTTGTGTATTCGTTTATTCCATCATTTTAACGGACTAATACTTTCTTTACATTATATTTTTATTTTCGCAAAGACGGAGAAATAATTTTGGATTATTTTTTGTTTTTCTGCAATCTCTTGATTTCTGCCTCGTTTGTCTTGTGTATGTTTTATTTCAGGTCCATTTCTATTTCTCGTAGATTTTTTCTAGCTTAAGTCTCCTTGTTTTGCATTCGTGCATAAGTTTTTACGATTTGCTACCGTTGCCTAAATAATGTTCTGATTTTTGTCTCGAATTTGCTAAGTTTTCTTTATTCTCTTCGGAACGTGTTTTAGCAATATAGGTTTAGTTTCGTTTTCTACTATAAGTAAAT
This sequence comes from Bathynomus jamesi, assembly GCA_023014485.1. NCBI lineage: Eukaryota > Metazoa > Arthropoda > Malacostraca > Isopoda > Cirolanidae > Bathynomus > Bathynomus jamesi. Next base: position 792,857 of record JAJOZX010000381.1, read on the forward strand.
AATACAGTATTTCTTCTGGAGTTTTCTCGCGAATTTCCCACTTTACTCTTTATAAATCTGCATTAATATGTGCCCAAGCCACTTTGAATTTATTTTTAAACCTTCAAATATTCCTTCTGTCTCTCTAGTATAAGTTTTAGGTTTTCTGGTTAACTTTATTTGTATATCGATTAGGTTATTATCAGAAAAATTTTGTGTTATCTTTTTATTTATTATTATGGTATTGTTATTTGTCAAAGTTAAATCCAAAAGATTCTCTTTTCTAGTCACTTCACAGATTTCCTGGGTAAATGCATAATTTTCCATAATATCTAATAATATCGCCTGAGTTCTATCATCTTCTGTAATGTTACTATGGAACTTCTCAACATCATTTTTCTTCCATGCTATAAATAGAAAATTAAAATCCCCACAAATTAAAATATTTGGTGCTGGTGTTTTAAGTGATTTTAACGAATTTCCTACTTCATTTGTAATGAATTGAAATTCACGTTTTGTAGTGTTTGGTGGTCTGTTCACATTCGTAATGATTAGGTTAAATTCTTTTATTTCTAAAAAAATAAATTCGACTGTGCTGCTTGATTTGTTTACGTTCACTCCACCTGTGTATGTGCTTTTCATTTAAATACAACAGCCTCCTCCTTTTCCAGCACATCTTCCATGCAATTTTTACAGCCATTTTTCACATTTATGGAAATGTGTTTCCGTTAAGCACATGACATTTGTGATAGTTTCCAGAACTATGTTTTGCAGATATTGTACTTTGCAATCTGCTTGGTGAGTGTAGAGTTCCTGTCAGGGGTGTGCTGCCACTTTCTTAACAACCGGTTCTGATACAGATAGGGGTGTAAATCGCCAGCGCCAATGGCGCAAGTCATTAAGCTATGGGGTCTGGGGTGAGCGATAGCTCCCCCAGCGGGGTCTGGGGCGGAGCCCCGGAAGGCAACGCATTTTAGCTTTTCCAAACAGCATTTTGTAACATTTGGCAGAAATTATTTAACATATTCTTTATACTCACTAATGACATAATTATCTAAAAATAAACTAATTTTTCATCAAAAAATAAATAAATATTGAAACAACCACTGCTTGTGATACTATTTATTCTTTCTATAAAATCCTGAAAAAATTAAAAAATTTAGATATAAATTTACCTTCTCAATCATGCTGTCAGATTCAAGAAGTTTCCATATAGCCAGTTCATTCTACGATGGTTAAGTATCAGTTTTCTCACGAACTCTAGTATCATCAGCTTGACGATAACTTCTTAGCCAAGTCTTGACATATGGCACAGCATCCCAGTCTGTTACAGGCTTTCCTAATATTTTTATTGTCATGAGACTGAAAATATGAATATGATTAACAGAAAATTTTCTTCTTTCCGCTTTCGCAATATCGTTCATAACACTAAAGCCTCGTTCTGCTTCCGCGCTGCTAATAGCAATTGTACTCATTATTTTCTTACCTTTACCAATGGTAGATGGAAGAGGAATATTCTTTGATTCCATATTTGAATCAACAAAATCCCGAAAGTCATTGATGTCAATTTCAAATTTTATGAGTTCATTCAACTGCCTTATCTTTTTTTCACCTTCCAGCCATGGTGATAAGATTTCATCATATTTCTAAGATGTTGGTTCCAGTAAATCAAAAGTGCTAGGAGGTCTTGACAGTGAAACCGACTTTGAGTAACTTGCTTCAAAATGAAATTCACAAAAAAACAATTGTGAACGAGACAAATCCCGGGCGTCATGCGCATTCATAAAATTCAAGACTGACTGAGAAATTGCAAATTTCAAGATAAATTTCTACTGACTGTTAAATATTTGTTAAAAACAAACAAACGGTTCGGTCCCGTAGGGGACGTATAGCTTGCTTTCCGTGCGCACAATGCGAATAATGCCAAGCCCCCAAAGCGTGGGTAAAAGCGCTACCCGTTGCATCCCTATATATATATATATATATATATATATATATATATATGCATTTAACTGCAATGACCACGCAGTAATAAATGAATAGAAACGACATAATATTAAGGAACGTTTCTGCACACGCGGAAGAGAAATAACGAATAAATGAAAAATGAGGCGAACCGCCCGGGAATCGAACCCAAGGCCTTCCAATTGCCGGTTGGATGCGCTACCATTACACCACGGACCCCAATCATTCACAAATCGAAATTCTCCTACAATTGGAAGGCATTGGGTTCGATTCCCGGGCGGTTCGCCTCATTTTTCATTTATTCGTTATTTCTCTTCCGCGTGTGCAGAAACGTTCCTTAATATTATGTCGTTTCTATTCATTTATATACTGCGTGGTCATTGCAGTTAAATGCACATATTCACGATTTGCGAGGGTGCCCTCTCAGGGCATTGGTTTCTGCCCTATGTAGGAGAATTTCGATTTGTGAATGATTGGGGTCCGTGGTGTAATGGTAGCGCATCCAACCGGCAATTGGAAGGCATTGGGTTCGATTCCCGGGCGGTTCGCCTCATTTTTCATTTATTCGTTATTTCTCTTCCGCGTGTGCAGAAACGTTCCTTAATATTATGTCGTTTCTATTCATATATATATATATATATATATATATATATATATATATATAATTTGAGACGATTAATAATACATTAGTTATAAGGATAGCACAAACTATAGTAAATTTTACAAAATAAATGCTAAAATCATAACTGGACAGAAGTGACAAAACAATAAATAAATAAAACTTACAAGTTACAATGAATAACTTTAAAATGTCAAAAATGCAGACCCAGAAACTAAAAGGTTATGAACATCAGAAATGAACTGTTAAATGTGACACTAAAAACATTTTGGAATTATTTCAGATAATACTATAAAACAGGAAAGACTTTTCAAAAGTAGGAAGGTAATTGCGGTTGGGATTGGATGGTTAGATTATCGTAAAATATTTACAGTAGGTTGTGGAAAGCAGCGTAGTCATTTAGATGTTTTTGTTTTAGAAATTAATATTATTTTCAGAAGGGGTAGATCCTTAATAGTAGTTCTAGAAAGCATTGCGAAATTTTCGTCGATGAGAATATGAGCAGAAGTTTGAGTAGGATGGGTTGGTGAGCCTGTTTTTTAGTGCGACTACTGAGGCCTTGATATTCATACATCTGAGCTGTCTACCTTTCTCATAATTCTAATGACTATCCAAAACACTTTGGCAACCTCACTTCCAAAGTGGAATACTTAACTTATATTCGTGCAAAATCTGTTCTTTGACTCGCCAAAAATTCCTTCATCAGAAAAAATGTGAAAACCTATCCAATTCTAATTCTTTTCGCTCTTTCCTGGCATCTAGACAAAAACCTCGCTAACAACTAATTCTTCTTCTTTCCCTGCTCTTTTCCATTCCAACGGCTCAGTTGCCGTCTCTTTTCTCGATAAATCTGAACTTTTACTAAAACCTTTGCCTTCAACTCAACCCTGGACGGTTCTGCTGCTGTTCCTCCATCTCCTCCTCCCTATGACTTAATTATGCCTGAAATTAGAATATCTTCGAAAGATGTGTTTTCTTCCCTATACACACTCAACTCTAGGAAGGCGTACGGTCTTGATGATGTTCGTCCTCTTGGTCTCAAGAAGTGTGTTTCTGCGCTGATACCCTGCCTAGGCAAACCCTTTCGTCTCTGTCTTTCATTTGGTACTTTTTCTTCCTGCTGACAGTTTGCTTTCATTCAGCCTGTTCCAAAGAAGGATGAGCGCTCTCAATTCTCCAACTATCGTCCAAATGCTTTGAATTCTTGACTTTCTAAAGTACTTAAATCTATACTTAATAGGACGATTCTTAATGTCAATATGGGTTCCGCAAGGGATGCTCTACTGGCGATCTTCTTGCATATCTCTTTGACTGTTGGTCATCCTCCTTTCGGGATTTCGGTGAAACTTTTGCATTTGCACTAGACATAGCAAACGTTTTTGATAGAGTTTGGCACAACTCTTTAATTTCGAAACTGCCCTCCTTCGGTTTCTATCCTTTTATCTGTGCCTTCATCTTTAATTTCCTTTCTGGCCGATCTATAACTGCGGTTGTCGATGGCCACTGTTCTTCTCCTAAGGCTATTAATAGTGGTGTTCTTCAAGGTTCTGTCGTGTCCTTCATCTTTTTTCTTCTATTACTCAATGATCTTTTAAGTCGCACTTCCTGTTCTATCCACTCCTATGCAGGTGATTCCACCTTTCACTTCTCCACCCGCTTCACAATGCGTCCCTCTCAACAGTCACTACAAGCTTTTTTTTTTGTTTCATCAATTATCCGCCTCTTACTAACTTTTTCAATTCCACTCTCTTCGTCGCAATGTTGGCCTTTTACTTTCGCTATTATAACGGACACTGCTCTCCTGAACTCTCTAACTGCATGCTTCCTCCTTTAAGGAGAGCACGCAGTACCAGACTTTCTACACATTCTCATTCCTTTTCTGTCCGATTCTCTAACACAAAGGTTACTTTGTATGCTCACTCTTTCATCTATTCAACCGGTTAACTCTTCGACTAACCTTCCTCAATCTATCTTTCCCCCTGTCTATGACCTCCAATCTTTCAAATGCAGAGTGTTCAGGCATCTCGAAAACTTTAGATCTTAATTTTGGCAGTCTTGTCCTTCTAGAGGGAGGGAGAACGTTCCAGCGGGCATTCGCCCTTGGCCACTCATTCCTGCATAAAAGAAAATGCGAATTTTTTGTTGGCGAGAGGTCATACCAATAAGAAAGATACAATCGTCACAGGAGTATTTATACACAATCAAAGAACAGAGGCTCTTTCGAATTTTATCTTTAAATTTGAAAATATGAGTTTAATTTACGAATTAAAGTGAAGAGATACGTAATATTAACTTGAGAATAAACTTTATTATTTTAATTATTAATTTTATTTCTTAATATAAGACTATCTTCACCACGGTTATGGGTCGTGAAGAAGATATTTTCCTTTTGTACTCTATATTGGAGATCTTTCGTTTTATTAGAGATTTTAGCGTCAAGATATTTCATTACGGTACTGATGATGAGCTTGGAGTGGAAACCTTTATCTAAGTCCCTTAAATATGTGGCTAAAGTGGATATCTTTAAGAGAAGTTTAGACTCTTGAGTTATTATATCAAGAACAAATGATAACTGGGAATTGACTACTTCCGGTGACGGAATAGCAATGATTTGTTTATATTTAAAAAGGGTTGGATTCGTTTCAAGAAGTGAGATCTCCATATATCAATTTTACATTTGTTTTTTTTCCTAAACTCATGAATTCTTTTCGGTCCTAATCAAAGACTATATTGATAAATATTTTACCAAAAATTACATTCTTGAGATGTAAATTGTTGAAATCAGTGTTAAATTAATAAAATTAAATCTTAATTTAATGTTTTAGACCAATGAACTTTTGTATTACATTCCATTTTTATATAAAATTGATATAAAATTAATATAAAATTACTGTAGGAATATAGGAAAAATGTGCGAAACTCCAAAATGAATTGGACTGGAAAGCCAATTGCTGATGACGTAAGTTTTACTTTTATTTTATATTGTCTATTTGTTTTATATGAAGAAGATTGATCTTCCTTTGTTTAACTTATGGTAAAACACACACACACACACACACACACACACATATATATATATATATATATATATATATATATATATATATATATATATATATATATATATATATATATACACACACACACCGTATTTCCCGGCGTATTACGAGCACCCTAATTTTGAAGAGAAAATTATTTTGAAGAGAAAATTTAGGGAAATAAAAATTTAGGAAACAATATACCTCCTACCTCACTTCACATGTACAATTTTAACAAGTTAATTTTAACGCAGGGTGATTTTTGGAGTATTTTGGGGGAAAAAAAGTGCGCGTTATACGCCGGGAAATACGATATATAATTATATACACGCACACACACACACACACACACACACACACACACACACACACATATGGGATTGAACTCAGAATGGTCCCCTGAGATTTTTTCATGATACACAGACCGTGCATCGAACAAGGAACTCTTCTGGAAAAATTAAATCCACTATAGTCCAAATAAGTAATGGTAAATGATAAACACTATAGTTTTTCTTTTTCATGATGTTAGCCCGACGTGGACAACCGGTCACTCGCAAAGAGGCCCCAAAATTATAGCTTCCCTCACCAGCTATCTGCAAAGCAGATAAGATCCAGCTTTGGGACAGGATCTAGGGGTTACAGCTACACCTAGCCGACTATATTCAGAACCTCAATATAAGCAACAGTACGCCTCGTCAGGGAATGAATATACGAAATGCTTTGGAATCTCTCTTCATATTTCCTTGTGAGTATGCGTTATTTATTTATTTCACGTGATTAAATGTGAAATTCATCCCCTATATATAAAATCTGCCATCAAGTAATATGAATATTTCATATCACTTTTGAAAATTGTTTTGTTTCAAATTTAAAGCAAAATTAATTTTTTCTTTGTTAAAATTTAAAAATTGAAGCAGCGAAAAGGAGCGACAGGAGCCACAATAAAATGAGCATCAGTGTAACGGAAGGAATTTTTACTATGTTACATAACGCAAGTTCAGGATGTTGGAAAATTCTAAAAGTAAAGTTAATATCGGACGAGTTTTCACGAGCGTTTTGAAGAGCTATGGCCTCTTTTGGCATAGAGACAGCGAATATAATAGCATTACGTTTCAGGGCATGGTAAAGACTATGCCAGAACTGACTTGAGTTTCATTTAGAGCTATGCCAGATGTGGGAGGCGGTTTTCATTTACGTATCTGACGAACAAGGTACTCCACACGTGTTCGACAGGTTCATGTCAAGTCTTACAAAGCCTCTTTTGTCTCAAGTTAGACTAGTTCGCATACGGAACAGACCTAAAAAATGTTACAATTCTGTCATTTCCTTAGGTCATGTTAATTTTCGACCGTGGCAGCTTTGAGAAGGAGTTTTCATCAGGCCCATGTTCATTGTAACCCAGTGCAAATAACGCTGAAGCATTTGTTTTGACAAACTTAAATTATGTACGATGTCTATATAAGCTGTTTGTGATGATTGGAGTTGGGGTTCGTTCTGTAATCACTTGTCGACATCCTAATCAGCAATTACCTTCTCGTTCGTCTCTCTGATTAAACTTTGTAATGTCTTGAAGTGTTCTTTTGTAAGCCAAGGTTTTGAGCTATCCGTTTCTGACTTCCACCACAGTCTGACTATGTAATCACGTGACCATAGGTAAGTGGTGATATATCATTAGCTCATCTGTACGAGGAATCTTTCGCAATCTACAAATGTTTTCGATGCTCGATATACGTGCTAGATCAGTAACCTAGAAACTAATGGTGCACCGATTAATCGGTATCGGCACTTTGCATGCCGATTAATGGGCAATGCAAGGTATTTTCCTAATATCGGCATGCCAGGTGCCGATACCGATTAATCGGTGCACCACTACTAGACACACACCATGGATGCAAATTTGGCTCTGAAAAAATTTGTCCGGAGGCTTGCAGTATATTATTTCAGCAAAGTTTCTGTAATAATGTAGTTATTTAGGCATGTTTGGTACTGTACCAATGAACTGTAAAACGATAACAAAGAAAATCTGTGAAACTAACTAAAATGTGTCGAAGTTTCCTGACTGATGCAACCCTGTTTATTTTAGAAAAGGACTGAATATTCACCGTATTTTTGTTTTTGTTAATTTTAGTATATTAATTTTACCTTATTTTCTCAGGTGCCATTGCTTCAAGCTCCGTTATAATGACTGGTTGGCTGATCTGTTTAACGTTCTGGGTCCACCTGAGGGCCGTGAAACTGCCAATGACTTCATCGACCCTGTAAAGTATAAGTCCGCTTCAAAAGGAGAACTGGATCGAACCAAATACATTGCGTGTAGTGGTATCGTCACAGCAACCTATTCTCCATTTCTTAGACTGGCTGGGACAGTTCTTGGCTAGAGTTAATTCACTGTAAACTACACACAAAATAAAATTTTACCGCAACCTTCTCTAAATAGAAATATTATCTCCTGATTTCTCACTTCACTCAAAAAAGAAGTTTTGAAACCCATTTCTTCTACCAAAAGAAGTTATGTACCATTAAAAGAAATTATTCTATCATCTGGACGGAAACGTTGATACCAAAAAGGAGGAAAAACTTCCCCTAGCATGCACCCTCAAAAAGAAGTTATTTCATTTAAATTAAGACAGTTTTATTTTGGGTGTATGAAGCGTTTTGATGTCGAGACTCGTTCGTTAATTTCAACTGTATTTTCTTAAATAGATTACCGCTGTTGAGATGGAACACTCGGAAATTTAGTATTATTAAAATGTAATCTTAAATCTCGTGCATACAACTATTATGAAAACATTATAGTTCTTCATTTCATCTACAGTATCTCTATGTTATGTTGCTCCAACATAAAACATATACACAATACAAACAGTACTTGTATACACCCTGTTGCCTGTGTAGATTCATGTTTTTCATTATTTTCACAAAAAATAAAAATTCAAACTTACAATCACATACGCTCTTTCCTAAGTTTATAATTCAATTATTTCATTATATACAGTATATATATAAATAAATAAATATATATATATATATTAAAAATGTAAAAACAAATCATAAAACGTAAAAACAGTTCTTAATTTCACAGGTGCGTGCGGCATTGCTTCATATAAAGCTATATATATATACATATATATATATATATATATATATATATATATTATATATATATATATATATATATATATATATATATACACCAGTATATGAAGCGAAGCGGACACATGTACCTGAAAGATTAAGGGGCATCTTGTTTTCATTTCATTTGTAGTTTTTCATCTCTGATCTCATGATCTAACTTTGCAGAAACGACTTTCTTACAAAACTTGCATTTTCGGACCCCAAGTCAAAAGTACGTGAATTTTCATTTTATAGCCAAACTTTGGGTCATTTGCGAGGGAAATTTCAATTATAACTTACTTCCATTACATGTAACAAAAAAGAGGCTTTATATATATATATATATATATATATATATATATTATATATATATTATATATATATATAATATATATATATGATGAAAATAACCACGAAGGGAAAAGGAAACACAGAATGGTGCTCAAGCGCTTTCGTCTAATGACATCTTCAGAAACACTGATATAAATAACAATAAATTTATTTTTTTTGCTTACTTTATATGAGTTCAAACGACAGTTCAGGATCAACCTGCGGTCGACCTCTCTGCAGCATCCCGCCTCATTTGTGGGATTTGGTGAAGGAGGGAATTGCTCTCTGATCTCCTCCTACCCTCGTAGCCAGCCCGCATGGCTGGTCAGGGACTTTGCAAAGGAATCTGTCCAGCTGGTTCTTGAAGTTATTCAGGTCGGTGTGCTGAAGATTCCTCACTTCTTTTGGTAGGATATTGAAAAGCTGTGGGCCTCGTATTCTGAGGGTATTTTCCATCCTCGTTTTCATGTCCCCTTGTCCCACAGCAGCTGGGACAGTACAAAATCTGCCTCTTCTCTCATTTCAGTTTGTTTCTATTAATTTCTAAGCTTAGGAACAGAACTGTCAAGTATTTTCCATATGTATATTATTGTGTACCGCTCGGCGCCTTCTTTCGAGAGAGTAGAGTTTCAGGGATTGTAGTCGAGACGAGTAGTCTTCACCTTCCGTTTCTTCTATCTTAGACGTGAAAGTCCTTTGTATAGCTTCAATGTTCGCAATGCCTCGTTTTCTTCTGTGGGCTTGTGAGTACTGAGCAATACTCAGTTATTGGTAGGACTAGACTCTTCCATAATTTGAGCATGATGTTTGTTTTTCTGCTGCGGGAGCTCCTCCAGATGATTCCCATTATTTTCTAGCCGTTGTAATTTTGATGTTATAGTGCTCTCTGAATTCTGCATCGACGACATTATTACTCCAAGATTCCTGACTTGTGGATTTGGTGTTATCTGTTTGGCTTGCAGAGTTTTGTACCCTTTTTCCTGTAGCTCTTTGTTATTACCATATCTTAGACGTTGGAATTTTTCTTCGTTGAACTTCATATTGTTGTCTTCTGCCCAATAATGTTTCAATAATGTTTCAATATATATATATACAGTGGAACCTTGCTTAACGAGTGCCTCGTATAACGAGAAATTCGTATAACGAGCCAAAAGAATGGGGAAAATTACCTTGCATAACGAGCGACACTTTGCTTAACGAGCAAGAAATGTGTGGGGAGAATTTGTCAGGGGAGGACGAAGAAACGCCCGTAGCAGAACAACAACCCTCCAGTGCAATAAGGGAGATGCTGAGATCTTGGGAATCTGTTGTATCATACGTTGAAAAGCATCATCCTAATAAGGCAGTGACTATGCGATCTACAAATTTATTTAATGATAATGTTATCACGCATTTTCGTCAAAATTTAAAGCGTAGACAAAAACAAATGACTCTAGACAGTTTCCTCGTGAAAAAGGATCCAAAAGAAAGTGAAAGTGCCTCTAAAAAATTTAAAGCTAGTGACTGTGAGCTCGTCGAGAATGTTATTGCATTGAACGAAGACGATTCTCCTCCTTCCCCTCAATAACCCTCTCTCCTTCCCCCTCAATAACCCTCTCCTCCTCCCCTGTCTCTTCATTTCCTTTGCGTGCGTCAGGAGCACCTTCTCTCTTCGTAAGTTATTTATAAATTTCACCGTTTACTAATTATTTACATTCTCTTTTGGGTTAATTTTTATTAATAATCTTTTCATTTCATGCAATAATAATTTAAAAAACGCCTTTAAATATCATATAAATATTATTTTAAGTATTTTTTAAGCATGGAACGCATTATCATATTTTACATTGATTCCTATGGAAAAAATTGCCTTGTTTAACGAGCATTTGCATAACGAGCACAATTCGGGAACGAATTATGCTCGTTAAGCAAGGTTCCACTGTATATATATATATATATATATATATATATATATATATATATATATACACGGTGAACCAAACGTAGGTGGACAGTAGGTTGAATACGGTTTGTGTTATATTATATTATAACTATGGTGTTCATTATAACTATGGTGTTTGTGTTATATTATATTAAATATTATAACTAAATTATTTAAATTTTATTTTGTATTATAGTATACAAAAAAATTAAATATGATTCTCAAAATAAACGTTATCATTTACTGTCCACCTACATTTGGTTCACCCTATATATATATGTGTGTGTGTGTGTGTGTGTGTGTGTGTGATGCAGCCCGCAAAAAAATTATAAAAGATTCCGAGAGGTTTCTCTCTTACAAGACCTCAAGGAATGAACAAAGATTAAAGATATAAAAGAACCCACACTAAGATCTGCCCCCAAAATGGCTTAATCCGTAGGCGGGGTGGCGGTATTTCTATATACGGTACCGCATTCTACATTCCTTTGAACTATTTAAATTGTTTATTGGACTTTTAATCTATTCCGAGATAATGTCATCTATCATACTTTGTACAGACCCGAACTCAAGTTAATATTTGGAATAAGTTTTATATATACAAATTCTAATGTATTTCTCTTTATTAAATTAAAATTATTGATTACTGGCGTTGCACTATTCCAGTTAATTCTGTGGTCATTATGAATTACAGTAATTCAGGGGCGGATCCGGAGCCTGAAAGTGACCGGTTTGCTAAAGTTCAAAGTTCAAATTTCCCACCGGTCAAACCCCTAAAGTAATCGAATACAAATCTTCAGTAATAACTGTTCATGCAACAGAAACCTTTTTTCATTTACAACCTCAAAGTTGCAGACTGACTTTCCAAATTCTGACCATTTGGTACAAAACGCTCCAAACCGATATGAATCCGATATGAATCCGGAGATATATTGCCCTATTATTTAAACAGCATCAAACATTTTCTTTGTGCTGTTTCACTCTTGTTTCTAAAGGCTTGCCTGTTTGGCCAATATACTTCAAATTGAAATATTTACAACCAATAATATAAACAGAACCTATTTTTGGCGGACTATTTATTAACAACGTATTTTATGGTGTTTTTATAATGAAAACCTATATTCATTTTCAAGTTTCTCAAAAAATTTTGGCGCATGCTCAAATGATATTTGTTACGATAT
>JAJOZX010000381.1:810000-875000 GCA_023014485.1 Bathynomus jamesi
GTGCCATTTCCCGGGCAAAGGTTTACGGCCCCTTCTTTTTCATGGAAAACACAGTGACTGGTCACTCCTATCTGGATATGCTGCAGAACTGGTTATTTCCCCAATTGAACGAAGATTCCGGCGACTACATTTTCCAGCAAGATGGGGCGCCGCCTCATTGGCATTTGGATGTTCGCCGTTTTCTCAACGAAGTGCTCACTCGCCGTTGGATTGGTCGCAGTGGGCCCCATGACTTGGTGCTCCACAGCTGGCCCCCTAGGTCGCCGGATCTTACACCGTGCGACTTCTTCCTTTGGGGGTACGTTAAGGATACTGTGTACGTGCCGCCGTTGCCCACATCTTTGGATGAGCTCCGAACTCGCATTGTTACTGCCGTAGAGTCAGTGACAACGGACATGCTGGAGCGAGTATGGGAGGAATTCGACTATCGTGTCGACGTTGCTCGTGTAACTAGGGGAAGTCACATAGAGCATTTATGAGGTGAGAGACAAAATTCAGAACCTCAAGACTCATTGCATTCGCGTCAGATTGAATACATCAAAGAAAAAAGGGGTAACTATTGTATTTTTAGCCAAAAACCAAAACTTAAATTTCATCTGGCAAAATTGAGCGTCCACTCAAGGGACATAACATGTCCGTTTCATGATGGGATTGAACAGACATGCAAAGGTGGGCACCCGGGCCTCAAAAAGGACCGACGGTCCCGGTCCCGGTCCTTCCCTCAAACTGGACCGACGGTCCCGGTCCCGGTCCTTCCCTCAAACTGGACCGACGGTCCCGGTCACAGTCCTTTCTGAAGATAGGACCTAGGAACGACTCGGTCCTCGGTCCTTATACTATATAATATAAGTGAAAAATTTGATTAAAATGAAAAATTGCAGGAATTGCCGGGATTGCCGGGTTCAGTTCTTCCGCTAGGAGCTCCAGTTGCTTGACTTGAAGTTGAAGCACTAACATCAGTAGATTCTTCGTCTCCTCCAGGTGTTGAAACAAGTTTCAGTTCAGTCTCAGTCTCTTTCTGAGTCTTCTGGAGGAAACGATCCATCTTCTTTAGAACTTAAATAATCACTAAACACACTAAAATCACTAAAAAGACCGTCCGGACCGACCGTCCGGAATTGCTTAAAAATGGACCGTCGCTCCTCATTTCGGTCCTCACTGAGAAGGACCGAATTTCCCGCTCACGGTCCTTAAAAGGACCGAGTTCCTGGAGTTCGGTCCTTTTGGAACTCGGTCCTGCCCACCTTTGCAGACATGTTACGGATATGTTATGTGCCTTGAAAAGTGGACGCTCAATTTTGCCAGTTGAAGTTTAAGTTTTGGTTTTTGGCTAAAAATACAATAGTTACCCCTTTTTCTTTGATGTATTCAATCCGACGTGAATGCAACGAGTCTTTTGCTTATATTGAGGTCTGAATATAGTAGGCTAGGTGTAGCTGTAACCACTAGATCCTGTCCCAAACCTGGATCCTATCTGTTTTGCAGATAGCTGGTGAGGGAAGCTATATTTTTGTGGCCTCTTTGCGAGTGACTCGTTGCCCACGTCGGGCTAACATCATGAAAAGGAAAAAAGCTATAGTGTTTGTCATTTACCATTACTTATTCGAACTGTAGTGGGTTTAATTTTCCCAGAAGAGTTCCTTCTTCCATGCACGGTCTGTGTTGTATATATATATATATATATATATATATATATATATATACTTTACATACAGCAGGTTAGACACGCCATTATGCATTACTTGGGTATTTTTTAATTAGATGAGATATTAACAGTATTTTTATAATTAAAAAGAACGATAAAAAAAAAGTAAGGTGAGGACATGTTTAAAATTTACACAGTAACGAACGCTTAGAATATTTTTTGTGATCAAACTCGATCAAATATAATTTGGTTTACGTATCTTCGAATTCTAAGGTCCAGAAACTTTGTACGTCGAAATAAAACAAGCGTTTCAAATATGGTTCCGGAACCGAGGTTAATTTTAGTGCATTGTTTAAAGCTATGCATTAGAAATAACCATAGCGTTAAATGGAAATTCTAATTAAAACAAAGCTATAACTGACAAAAAGTGTTTTTAGGATATGCATTCATAAACTTTGTAAAAAAAATTTAATAACAGTTTACGAATTTATAAACATATTTTGTTAAAATAAGATTTTTTTTTCTTTTAGCAGTACTTGCTAATCCTTTATTAATTCTAATTATCTCTTTTATTACGATATATATATATATATATATATATATATATATATATATTGCGTCTTTTCCTTCATTTCTTCATTCCCTGACGAGGTGTGAAGATACAAGAAAGGCACCAGAATAATTTTATTTTCCCATGTGGGTGTATGTATCATTTATCAATTTCATGTGTTTACTCGTAAAATTTTTCACACACACACACACACACACACACACACATATATATATATATATATATATATATACAGGGTGGCCTATAAGTCCCAATCAGTGATAATTAAAGCGAAAATACCAAAAAAATCCAACGAAGTAAAACGTTTATAATAAGTTTAGAAATATTTATTGATTAATTATTTTATTCAAAGTGTAAAATATAAGAATCTCGACAAATATCCTTTCCTCAGTAATCAATTACATCAATGTGAGCTCCGTTAGATGGATTTTCGCTTTAATTATAACCAATTTGGACTTATGGGCCACCCTGTATATATATATATACTGACTGACTACAACACTGTAACATTGTCGTACAGTAATAATCCTGTTGCACTGCGTCATAATTGGAGATGAAGTTAAACGTGTAATTTATTTAGTCCATCATTGATTACAACCTTCAAATTTAGATGAAAAAATTAAGAAAAGCGTATCTTAATCGTAACGTTTATTTTCTTTTCTCAGAAATAACCACCGTCAAATGTCATTTGTTCGAACGAAGGAAAATGACAATTATAATAAAAATCAATGTCACTCGTAAGTTTAAAATGTCTTTTACGAAAATATTTATTCAGTGACCTTTTTTTTTTTTGTTGGAATGTTATTCTGAATTCTGAAAAAGTAAAAAGTCTGTGTGTGTATATATGCACACACGCAAAGTATTCGACTAAGGTCGGAAATAAAATAAGAAATCATACTCATAGAACTGTTATACAGGGTGGCCATAAAGTTTGGAAACATATGACATTTTTCTCAGAACTGTAGACTATCCGCAACGGAGAAAAAACATTATCTTAATATATCTTATGTTTTCAGAGTTTATGACCACCCTGTATATATTTATATACACCGTTTTATATATATATATATATATATATATATATATATACAGGGTGTTTCATAACATGTGGGACGCACTTTCAGGATGGATTCAGGACTGAAAACAATGAAAAAAGCTTATATAAACATATGCCCGAAATCGCTTTGTTTCCGAGTTACAGCCCGTTTTGTGTTCCAGCAATTCTTTCCCCAAACTGATTACAAACACTGCATGCCGACAATGTTTGTGAGTGTGTACGAGACTTATTTCATGTATAGCCTTGCCGATTGTAATGTTTCGTACACTCTATGACATGTTTCAATATCGTTGAATGTAGGGCCATCAGTCAGACAGAGGTGCATCGCGGTGTTTCACTGTTCGTATTCGTAACTTCTTACCGTGAATAAGTGCAGTCCAGTGAAAAAAAAACTTAAAAGTATTTGTGCTATTCAGTGACAGTGTGCACTTGAAGTGAGAATGGACGCTTATTCAAACAGAGAAATGGCAGACATGCATCTCATGTAGGGACTTGCTGAGTGTAATGCAGCCGCAGCAAGACGTCTGTATGCGGAAAGGTTTCCGAATCGCCGTCTGCCAGATAAGAAGACCTTTCAGAGAATAGTCGAGCGTCTTGGTGATACAGGATCATTCAATAAGCGAGTTTCAGATGGTGGTAGACCAATGAGCGCCAGAACTGTTGAGTTGGAGAAGCGGGTCCTGAATCGCGTGAACCTGGTGTCAGCACCCGAAGGATAGCAGCAGCAGAGGGTGTAATATACAGAACTGTGTGGAGAATTTTACGGGAACAACAGCTTTACCCATACCACATTCAGAGAGTACAAAGCCTTATTGAATGTGACAATAAAACCCACACTAATAGACGGAGTTTATTTCCACAACAGTTTCGATGCCCACTGGCATCCTCTTCGGGTGGATACCTGCATCCACCCGAAGAGGATGCCAGTGGGCATCGAAACTGTCGTGGAAATAAACTCCGTCTCTTAGTGTGGGTTTTATTGTCACATTTCGGCCTTACTGAAGCTGATTTCCCACCACGAGAGGCTTTTTGTACTTGGTTCCTTCAACAATGTGCTCGCGATCCTCTTTTTCTATCCTCCGTGTTGTTTTCTGATGAAGCTGCCTTCACAAGAAATGGCGTGATCAATTTTCACAACAGTCATCACTGGGCTGAAGAGAATCCGCATGCCATCATCCAGTCAAGGGACCAACAACAATTTAGTATCAATGTATAGGCAGGACTTATTGCCGACAACTTAATCGGTTCTTTTATTTTGTCTGGAAGATTAACAGGAGGATCCTATTCCAATTTTTAAGGAATGATTTAAGCAATTTACTAGATGAAGTTCCTCTTGGTGTTCGACGTCGTATGTGGTTTATGCATGACGGCGGTCCGCCTCATTTTAGTCGAGTAGCCAGAGACTATTTGGATGACCATTTCCCTGATAAATGGATAGACCGTGGAGTACCCATTGGGTGACCCGCTCGCTCCCCGGACCTGAATCCACTCGATTTTTACCTGTGGGATCATCTGAAATCCATCGTTTACATGACACCCATTGACAACGTTGAAATGCTTCGCCAACGTGTAGAACAAGTATGCCAGAAAATCCAAGCAATACCTGGAATGTTTGAACACGTCAGGCAGTCTATGACGAGGCGTGGTCAGGCGTGTATTCAAGCCCAAGGGGGTCATTTTGAACACTTCCTTTAAAGGTAAGGCGGATACTTGCTGGAACACATAACGGGCTGTAACTCGAAAAGAAAGCGATTTCGGGCATATGTTTATATAAACTTTTTTCATTGTTTTCAGGTCCTGAATCCATTCTGAAAGTGCGTACCACATGTTATGAAACACCCTGTATGTATATATATATATATATATATATATATATAATATATATATATATATATATATATATATATATATATATATATATATATAAATAATTTTTTTTTTTCTTTTGAGAAGTTTACAATATATGAAAGTTGCACTAAGTCATTTTCTGGAGTTAGACATTCTCGATATGTGCATCACTTGTAGCTCGACACACACACCCAAGTTGTACTTTACCTGTCGCTAAAGTACCGAGTGTCCCAAAAGTCAGTTTACCGAAGAAAATGTTCTCCTAAGGTGAGTTTACTACAAAGAAAAAAACTTGTTTAATAAATATATTTACAAAACATAAGAAAACAAAGAAAAAAAATTCTGAAACATATTTACAAAATATGAGAATAGTTCTGGTTAGAATAACTGTTCAAAATGTCGTTGATGTTGTTCGATGCACATCTTGTATCTGTCAACGGTTGACCGGCAAATTGCCTTACATAGTTCCTTATCATTGCTTAACAGCTGGAATTCTTCACAAATGTAGTCTTTAACCCTTTAAGCCCTGAATTTTTTGTAGGGTTAAGTTATGAATGCTTGTATTTGAAACGTTAGCAATTTGTACCTTCAGTTCTTAAAGGGTTAAGGTCCTGAAGACATGCTGGCTTTTTGCTGTAAAAAAAATTGTGTCCTAATGTTTAGAATAATCATCAGGAGAAAACATTTTCCTCTTTAAACTGACTTTTGGGACATCCTGTACTATTTGCCAGAATGTCATTGGTGACAGTGTTAACTACAACAACAATTCAGACACTTGAAACTGCTACATTGCCCGTCTTTTTGGTAAACAATGTCTTTCACAAACACCCAAAGTAAGAAATCCATTGGAAATAGTTAATTTGCCTTTAAGGGACAGACAATGCGGCATCTTCTTCCAGTCCATCGGTTTGAGAAATGTTGGTTCAGATGCCTACGCCTATTTTTACACTGTTTTTATTGCAGGATTAATGATAGTGGGAATCGGCCTTCATAAATTTTGTATATATATATATATGAACAAACAACAACTCGTTTATGTACTATTGAAGTGGAAAGAAGAATTTAAAGAAATGGTTTTTGCATATTGGAAATCTATGGTGCATTGTGCAGTATGACATAATTCTATTGCTTATATCTTTTGCAATGCATGAATTCACTCGACTTTGTATAAACCAGAAAAATTCCATCAAGTCGAATCTTCGAACCAGAAAAAATATATATTTTAAAATTTTCTTTTATACATTTTGTTCTCTAATAAATAAATAGACAAATGAATAAATGGATAAATGAATAAAAAATAAATAAATGGGTAAATGAATACATCAATAAATAGATAAGTGAATAAATAAATAAATGGATAAATAAATACATGAGTAGATGAATAAACGAATAAATAGATAAATGAATAAATAGCTAAATAATTAAATGAATAAATAGATAAATGAATAAATAGATAACTAAATAAATGGATAAATGAATAAACAGATAAGTAAATAAATAAATAAATGAATTAATAGATAAATAAATTAACTCCAGACACTAGTTTTCCGACCGTGTCCTCGGTACTATTTGATTGCAACACGTTATAACACGATCCAAGCACGCGTTACTTTATAGGAATTAAAACGAACTCTTTTTTTTTCCCTATCTTGCGGATAAAAAACGATCAGAAACACATGGACTGGAATAACGTCTCAAAGGAATCAAGAGAGTAGAAAACAGGAATAAAGAACGTTCATTCGAAACGCTTATTTTGAAAGAGAAATACGAGAACGTTGTATGGCTAAAAGACTATATAAATGTTGACTCAGAAAGGGTTTGATGATGTCGTATGTTATTTCGAAACCTAATCATGTGTAAAGAGAGAATATATATATATATATATATATATATATATATATATATATATATATATATATATATTCCTTGGAAAAGAAAACGCTAGAGAGACAAGAGGAGAGAGGAACAATTTTGAGAGAGAAAAACAAACCTTTCCGTAAGAGGAGAGAAGTTACGAAACAACAACAACAACAACAACAACAACAACAACAACACAAAATAAACGTGATCATGCATAAAAACTTTAAGATAAAGATCGTTATAAAACGCTCAAATAAAAAGTCATACAGAGAAGAAGAAGAAGAAGAAGAAGAAAAAGAAGAAAAAGAAGCTGTAGATTTATGAAAGCCTAAAATATTTCAAATATTTCTGCAACTTTGCACAAAGGAAAGCTAAAACCAAAGGACTGTTTCAGGACATCTGAAGTAAAAGGATAATACACTAACTGATGATCTGAAAGTCATGTCTAAAATACAAAAGAATCAGCTTTCATTATTCTAGAGACGAATAAAATAATGTGACAGTGAGTCTTCCTTTGAGGAGGAACTACAAAGAGAGAATATTACAAGCTTTGACTTTACGCTGATTGATGTACTGAAAGATCTATAGAGCAAATGAAGACATATTCAGCGGCAGGTCTTGGCAACTGGAATGCTACACTGATGAAAAATGTAAGGATGCAATAGCTATGCTTCTGCATTTATTGTGACGAAGATCTTTGGACAAAAGGGGAATACAGGACAGCGTATGAAGAAGTAACATTCTTGTTATACATAGAGAAGATGAGTTACACGCAAAGAATTAAGGACCTCACTCACTAAAATCTTATCCCACTGAAATATTCCAAAGAATAATTAGGGAAAAAAATGTATAAAATTTTGGAGGCACTTGCGAGAGTCAACAAAAGTCAGTATGGATTCAGAACAGAGATTGTGCCTCTCGATAACACGTATTATCGACGAACTCACAAAAAAACATTGCCAATTACATACAGTATGATATAATATATAGTGATTTTATTAGAGTTTTGATAAGCGTGACCTTGGAATAGTAAAGTATAAAATGAACTATATGGGTCCACTCAAAATGAAATTCTCTTAATTTAGAACTTATAACTTCTTTTTGAGGATACATTCAAAAGGAAGGTTTTTCTTCCTTTGGGTATCAAAACTTCTTTTCAGATGATATAATAATTTCTTTTATGATACATAACTTCTTTTGGTAGACTATTTGGTCTTCAAAACTTCTTTTTTGAGTGATTTCAGAAAAAAGATAATATTTCTATTTGTATAAGGTTGCGAGAAGTTTTTTCTGTATTTATTTATGTATAAAGAAAAATTAGAAAAAAAATGCATACAATAACGTTTTTTTGAGAACGAGAATTAGTTGTTAAAAGAATATACAGTATATCATTATCAGAATCCGAGGTACCACAAGGAAAATTACTTGTCCCATAGTTATTTATAATAATAATAATAATAATGTTTACCAGTACAAATAAAGAAGTAACCAGTAATAGTACAATAACATCTTCTACGGATGATACAAAAGTTTGCGAACTCAGAAAGTGTCTCAGATGATGGGAAGTCCCCCTGCAAACAGACATAGAGTTAATATTCAGATGACCCTCAAAAGACAATATAAAAATTTTTACAGAAAAATTCCACCTCTTAAGGGACGGAAAAAATGAGGAAGTAAAAAGTATGAACTACTATTGTCTCGATGGACAGGAATTTCAAAGAAATTCAAGAGCAAAGAATATCAAAGAAAAAGAAATAGTAAAAAGAAATACAAAGGAAATTTACAGCGAAACTATGAGGATTAAGAGACTTGAAGTGCTAAAAGAAGTTATATGAACTAAACCCGTTCTATATTTTTTGGATAAGAGAGAGATACGTTATCATCTACGCACGAAGAACAGTCGAAAAAAATTGTGCCAAATCTTGAGACGAACGTTATAACTCTCAAAATGGAAAAGAGGAAAAGCGAAAAGTCAGAATAGGCAGCATTTCCAAATTAAAAACCAGTTCAAAACTTGCGAGAGAATAGCTCGGAAATTACGTGACCAAAATTATTTAATTGCCAAAAGAAATACTAAATAGAGTAATGGACGTCTTCAAAAAGAAATTAGACACCTGGCTCAGAATGATTCCAAATAAGGCGGGCGGTCCTAACTCTGTCAGATATAGCTCAAGAAAGCAATTTCCTCTTAGTTGCACGAAACCACTGTAAGCATACAAGGGATATGAGAGAGAGAGAGAGAGAGAGAGAGAGAGAGAGAGAGAGAGAGAAGAAACATACTAATCAGACGAAAATTAATTGACGCTGACCTTAATTTCCGGATGACCAAAATTGAATTTCCTTTTCGAGCTCTGTGGTTGAAAAAAAAAAAAAAAGTTCATTTCAAGTATACGAAATATTGTGGCAAATTTCTTTAAACTACTAACTAACTAACTAACTAACTAACTAACTAACTAACTAACTAACTAATATATATATATATATATATATATATTATATAGAGAGAGAGAGAGAGAGAGAGAGAGAGAGAGAGGAGAGAGAGGGGTACACCATAATCTACATATGGAAAATGCTCGAAAATCTGATACCAAACCTAAAACTAAACCCAATTACCATCCAAACAACACTGGAAAATAGGAAAGGCAGAATGTGTGTTCCAAATTAAAGGTCCGACAAGGGACCTCCTCAACACTGAAGGAAAATAGCTTGGTTATCAGGGGGCCAAGACTTTTTAACCAGCTTCCAAAGGACCTCAGAAACGTTACAGGGGTCTTCAAGAGAAGACTAGATGCCTGGCTCAGGACGGTACCAGATGAGCCGGGTATACCTGGCTATGTACGGTGGAGAGCGCAAGAAAGCAACTCACTCCGAGGGGGGGACTTTAGACAGAAGGTAGGGAATGCTGGAACTCCCGTTTCTCCTGTCACTGTCTTCCTTAGCTGATCTTTTTCCGTTTCATCTACCCTGTGAGCAGTCCAGCATGCTCTCAAACACAAACTTCTCTCCCTATTCTTTACTACATACACATACATCTTACACACTACATAATCTTTTCAAAATTAAAAAAAAGAAAAATGGTATCAACTTCAAGAGCCTCGGAATCCCCTGGGGAGGGGACCATAAATGTCCCTACTCCTGGCTCACCCCCTGCCGATACCGGGAACCTGGGCAGCGGGGCTGGCTCTGCTACCGCCCATTCGAGATGTTCTGGACCTCTGTCTGATTCACTTTTCTTAAACTTCTGCAACATTCGTGGCCTTTTCTCAAATTTTCAATCTATTAAACACCATCTCTCTTCCTCTAAACCTCATCTTCTTTTCCTCACTGAAACTCAGGTGTCTGGGACGACTGACAGCACCCCTTTTCTGTACGCTCTTACTTTCTCTACATTAAATTTCACTCCAAAGGTGGATGTTGCGTATATGTACGCAATGACCTAACATGTTCTCGTATTCCCCAACTCGAATCTTTCGAATTCTATACCCTCTGGCTAAGGCTTACATGCCAATCTTATACTAAATATATCTGCGCTGTTTACCTTTCTCCTAATTCTACTGACTATTCAAAATTCTTTGACTACCTCACTTTCAAAGTGGAATACATTCTTTCCCGCTCTCTCCATTTTAGGAGATTTCAATGTTCACTACCACTTTTGTCTTTCCTCTCATTTCTCCCTGGTGAACTAACTTACAACTTTTCTATCCTAAATTACCTAGAGCATATTGTACAGCACCCTACTCGTATCCCCGATCGTCTTGGAGATAGGTCCAACATTTTGCATTTATTTCTTACCTCTCATCCTTCTTCTTACTCTGTGAAACCGTTTTCTCCGTTGGCTCCTCCGATCACAATCTTGCGTCTAGGAGAATTTGTCTAAAACAATTCGTCTAAAATACAATTTGTCTAAATCAATTTGTCTAAAACAATTTGTCTAAAATAGTTTGTCTAAAATCAATTTGTCTAATAACAATTTGTCTAAAATACAATTTGTCTAAAAATAATTTGTCTAAAATACAATTTGTCTAAACAAACAATTTAATATAATATGGCATACAAATTGTTGCCTGATGTACAATGCTATTTATTACTTGCCACGCCCCATCTTAAAAGGTTACCTCTTGTGCGGAATAGTACATCGAAATCAGTTATCCCGGAACCCATAACCCGGTTAGGTTAGGTTAGGTATATTATGAAATAAAATCAACCCATTTTCAATCTTTTCATCCTCACTCCAAATTTATCAAGCAGACAAATGCATTTCTAGTTATCTTCAGTTATTAGTCAAATTGTATTTTAGACAAATTATTTTAGACAAACTATTTTAGACAAACTATTTCGATGTACTATTCCGCACAAGAGGTAACCTTTTAAGATGGGGCCTGGCAAGTAATAAATAGCATTGTACATCAGGCAACAATTTGTATGCCATATTATATTAAATTGTTTGTTTAGACAAATTGTATTTTAGACAAATTATTTTTAGACAAATTGTATTTTAGACAAATTGTTATTAGACAAATTGATTTTAGACAAACTATTTTAGACAAATTGTTTTAGACAAATTGATTTAGACAAATTGTATTTTAGACGAATTGTTTTAGACAAATTCGCCTGATTCGCACAAATCTTATATCTGTTTCCTGTCCTATCACTCTAATTCGACATTTGGATCCTCCCAAGAGGGTGTGCTTTTGGCACTTCGGCGCCGCTGATTGGGAGGCCCTTAGGCAGTACTTCTGTGATTTCCCATGGAATGATTACTGCTTCCGTGCCGGGGTCCTTCTGGGTGTGCTGAGCGCATCACAGAGGTGATTCTCTCGGGCATGGAGGCGTACATTCCATATTCTATTTCTACTGCTAATGCAAAAAAACCTTGGTTTAACTTTACTTGTTCTAATGCTATCCGCAACAGAGAGGAGGCTTTCAGAAGGTATCGTCGCCATCCAACTCCTGACTCTCACTCAGCTTTATTTCTGCCTGGAATCGGAATCGTGCAAACTCTGTTTTTCGACTCGCCAAAAATTCCTTCATCCGACAAAAATGTGAAAATCTACCCAATTCTAATTCTTCTCGCTCTTTCTGGAATCTAGCTAAGGACTTCTTCAACAACTTTACTTCCTCTTCTTTTCCTCCTCTTTTCCATTCTGACTGCACGTCTCTTCTCCTGACAAAGCTGAACTCTTCGCTCAAACTTTCGCTTACAATTCAACCGTGGACGATTCCGGTGCTGTTCCTCCATCTCCCCCCCCCCTCTGACTTTATTATCTCTGAAATTAGAATTGCTTCTAAATATGTTTTTTTGCCCAATCTGGACTCAACTCTAGGAAGGTGTATGGTCCTAATGGTGTTCCTCCTGTTGTTCTTAAGAACTTTGCTTCTGTGCTGACACCCTGCCTAGGCAAACTCTCTTGTCTTTGTTTTTCATTTCGTACTTTTCCTTCTTGCTGGAAGTTCGCTTTCATTCAGCCTGTCCCAAAGAAGGGTGACCGCTCTCAACCCTCCAACTATCGTCCAATTGCTTTGGTTTCTTGCCTTTCCAAAGTTTTTGAATTTATCCTTAATAAGAAGATTCTTAACACCTCTCTTCTCACAATCTTCTTTCAGATCGTCAGTATGGATTCCGCTAGGGAAGCTCTACTGGCGATCTTCTTGCATATCTCTCTGACTTTTGGTCATCCTCCTTTCAGGAGGATTTCAGTGAAACTCTTGCTATTGCGCTAGACATCTCAAAAGCTTTTGATAGAGTCTGGTACAAATCTTTAATTTCGAAACAGCCCTCCTTCGGTTTCTATCCTTTTATCTGTGCCTTTAGCTCTAATTTCCTTTCTGGCCGATCTATAGCTGCAGTTGTAGATGGCCACTGTTATTCTCCTAAAGCTATTAACAGTGGTGTTCCTCCGGGTTCTGTCCTGTCACCCACTCTTTTCCTTTTATTTATTAATGATCTTTTAATTCGCACTTCCTGTCCTATTCACTCCTATGCCGATGATTCTACTCTTCACTTCTCCACCCGCTTCCCAAAGCGTCCCTCACAGCAGTCACTTCATGATTCTCATAGGGCGGCTATGGGACACCTGACCTCTGATCTTTCTGGTATATCTGATTGGGGCAGAGAAAACCTTGTGGCTTTCAATACCTCAAAAACTCACTTCCTCCATCTGTCTACCCGTCACAATCTTCTACACAATTATCCCCTTACCTTCAACAACACACGACTCAATCCTTCCTCTTCTCTTAACATTCTTGGCGCTTCCTTTTCTCGTGATCTTTCCTGGAAAGATCACATATACGCTCTTTCCAAAACAGCTTCTAAGAGGTTAGATGTGCTGTACCTCCTCCGCGGTTTCTTCACCCCCACTCAGTTGCGTCTCCGTACAGGGGTCTTGTTCGCCCCTGTATGGAGTATGCTTCTCATGTGTTGGGTGGCTCAACCCACACAGCCGTACTTGACCGGGGTGGAATCAAAGGCTTTTCGTCTCATCAATTCCCCGCCTCTTACTGATTCTCTTCAATCTTTCTCTGTTCGCCGCAATGTTGCTTCACTCTCTCTTTACTATCGCTATTATAACGGACATTGCTCTTCTGAACTCTCTAACTGCATGCCTCCTCCTTGAAGGAGAGCACGCAGTACCAGACTTTCACACTTTCTCATTCCTTTTCTGTCCAACTATCTAATACAACGGTTAATCGGTATTTTCAGTCTTTCACCTACTCAACCGGTCAACTCTGGAACAATCTTCCTCAATTCATCTTTCCTCCTGTTTATGACCTCCCATCTTTCAAACGCAGAGTGTCTAGGTATGTCGCAAACTCCTGACCTTGATTTTGGCTCTCTTCTTCTTTTATGGGATGGGCGTTCTTTTGCAGGCATTTTCCCTTGGCTCCTCCTTCCTGCATAAAAAAAAAGTTTGAAGAAGCACAGGAGACGACTTATTTGATTTTGAGTTTTTTAATTGAAATCCTAACATGGCTGAAATTTGAAAAAATAATCATTGTATACGGTAAAAGAAAGCTTTCTAAAACTTTTTCTTATAGAATCCTTCCTCTACTTTAATACAAGCGAAAGTGATTAAATATTTGAAAATAAAAAATTATACAGGGTGGGCCAAAAAACTATTACCCAACTTTTTAAAAAATATTGTGACTCACCCTGTATATTGATCTTACTGCTGAAGCCGTATGTTGTATCCATACTTTTACTCTTTCAAACGCTGGCTTTGAATTTAGGAGTAGAGGTACAGGCTCACAACTGGAGGAAAGTATCAGAATATGGTGCTCAATTGAAAGGCGGTCAAAGTCAGCAACTGATACTTTCAGATGACAGTCAGTTTCTCCATAAATAATTAATTTTCCTAATTTTGATACAAAATAATTCATTTATTTCCTTTTTCATTTCAGACCATCATTCTGCTATAGTTGGTGAACAAGTTATAACATAATGAAATAGTCTTTGGAAAATGAAGCATTGATATTGAGCCTGTGTAAGGAGAAACATTGGGGTGCAAAACGAATGAAGAAAGAGTTTCCAAAAAACGATGGACGATACCTGGACTTCAATATCTCATAAAGAAAATCGATATCACAAGGTCGCCCAAACGAAAAGAAGGCAGTGGAAGGCCAAAAACATCATGTACTGAGGAAAATATTGACACGGTTTCATCCATGATATGCAGTGAAGAAGAACGGCCCAACACCCACAAGTCCGTTAGAGAAATTTCAAAAACTACTGGTATTTCTCGCTCTAGTGTTCATCGTATAGTAAAAGATGATCTGGTCTTAAATGTTTTAAAAGAGTCGAAGTTCATAAACTCTCTGCATCAAATAAGCAAGCAAGAGTTGAAAAATGTCGTGCTCTGTTAGATCGATTCCCAGACAGAGAAGTGTCGAAAATATGGTTCAGCGACGAGAAGACCTTCATGGCTGCTTCAACAATAAACACAAAATGACTGAGTTTATGGAAGACAGGACAAAAAATCTATCAGTCTAGATCGACTTTGCAGGGAATGTCCTCATTTTTCTCAAAAAGTCATGGTTTCCATCTTTATTTCAAAGTTAGGGAAGTCAGAGATTGTTTTTGTTTATCAAAATGCCAAAATTACTGCTGTATTACCAAGAAAAAATCCTTGATGCGGTACTGCCGTCGATAATGGAGAAGTCAAGGTTGCAAGCGTGCACTGATAATGGAGGAGGGCACATTCCGCATAAGCTTGGACTCAATTAGATAACTGTATAGAAACATAGTTTTTCTACCCGTGTCTGTATAACAGCGAATTACAAAATAATGGTTACAGTTGACAAAAATCCAACTTCACCAAGAGATAGACCATGAAATTCTATACAGGACACATATATTCATTGTACAAATAACATTTGATAAAAGTAAAATTATATTGTTCAAAATCAGGGTAATAGTTTTTTGGCCCAACCGGTATATATAGTAATGCTCGACCTACTATGTAAAAAATGGTCACCGACGAAAATTTACAAAAACGTTCGACAAAATTAAGCATTTTTGCCTCAAAGAGAGAGAGAGAGAGAGAGAGAGAGAGAGAGAGTACCAGTAAAACTGTATTAATAGTATACGACAAAACTGTGTTTAGCTTGTTTACGTAATGTTATGAACTGAATCTCTCGTCAATTGATCTTGTTTATTCCGTGATTTGCCGTCATACCAACAGCCAGGGCTATATAAGAGAGGGGACCTACAGCTTAACGTGAAATAAGAACCACGGGTCGCTACCTCATCTGAACGCGGTGCACGGTTACCCATCCAACTAATCCTCAAATTCAACGTACCCGAAGTTCGCTGATCACACGTAATACGGTGTATCTACGTGGCCACGATGTACCACTCTGATATCAATGAAAGGTTTCACTTAATTGCTGAAGTCACGCGAGGGAAAGAGGCACGTGAGGGAATAATACACTCCCAAAATTTCATTCGTCCTTTTCAAGTGGAGTTCTACTCTTTCCTTTAAAATCAAGATAAATGGGATTAAATTTTCCATTTAGACGGATTTAATTCCATCATTTCGAAGGGAAAATTTTCAATTAAGGAAATTTGTGGGTTTTATTTATTTTTACTTTCATTTATTTATTTATTTTAATGATGTGGTTTCATTTCGACTCAAAAATAAGTTTGGTAATATTCTGTCCACGCCAAGTTTTGAAAAAAACGATTTAGCGAAGGAAATTATAAAAATATAAAATAAGAAGAAATAATTCCAAACCTTTTTTTTTTTAATTGCCTTGAATAACTTTTATTATTAATAATAAGATAAATACAGTGCTCTTACAATTTACAGTGACATAAATAACTGTGAAGCTGGACTATTTATTTTATTTAATTTGGCCCTTAAACTTTAGGCTTTACTGGGCTCTTCTGTAGTTATATGAACTTCGATGATCTCAAACGTCATACGTTCGAGGTTAACAAATGGCAATTAAATAATTAAAAATTAAAGAAATTATATATATATATATATATATATATATATATATGATACAAACCTAAAAGGAAAAAGAAAAATTATTCCAAGGCCTTTCGTGTATTCAGAAGTACATCTCGTCAGGGAATGAAGGGAGAAGGCGAGATGACGAAAATATATGCATACAGTATGTACAACGGGACAGAAAAATAAAATGATTAGCACATGATTAACAAGAGTTAATTAGAGGCAAAAGGTATTTTAACAGGATATTGTCAATTTTATACATTCCCGCACTGTTATTGAAATTATTTTTAAAATGGATAAATGCACATTCTAGAATATTCCTTTCAATTATATCTGTGTTTTTAACGAGCGCTTTAGAACTATCCCACTTGATACTATGATTTCATCTATACATATGGTTAAACAATGCATTAGAATTAGTTGTTGTTCTACACGCATATTTATGCTGCTTTAGATGGTACTTAGATGGGACTTAGTCCCATCTGTTAGTTCACTGTTGAAAAAGAAAATGATGGAAACTTATCTTTTCTGAATCTAAAAATTCGGAGATGCTTGAATCAGTTTAAATTTGAATTTTTTCGTAAGCCTACTAATAATAACTCTTATGTGTATTTTTATTCTGACCATCATCCTCGCTTATATTTATTTTCTCTGCTATGTTCCTTAGAGCATTGAGAATTGTCAGGCATGAATGAATATTGGTACTAAATTATGTTATCCCATTTCATTTCTAGATAACTGCCTTAGGAAAGGCAAGAATAGATATTATAATAGTGTAACCGTAAAGGAATTTGAGTGTAAAAATATCCTTAGCCTACCTTACCATGTTAATTTTCAATATCTTCCGACTTTACTTAAAGCAATTAGTATCAATGTAGTCTTTAAGTATAATAATACTGTTAAATCACACCTAATAAAGAATAGCCCGGATAATGCGGTTGGCTGTGTGTATTCGATCGGATGTACACAATGTAATTCAGTACTGTATATATGGCCAAACGGGTAAAACGTTTGACATTAGGGTAAAGCAGCATAAATATGCGTGTAGAACAGCAAATAATTCTAATGCATTGTTTTACCGTATGTATAGATGTAATCATAGTATCAAGTGGGATAGTCCTAAAGCTTTCGTTCAAAACACAGATATAATTGAAAGGAATATTCTAGAATGTGGATTTATCCATTTTAAAAATAATTTCAATAACAGTGCGGGAATGTATAAAATTGACAATATCCTGTTAAAATACCTTTTGCCTCTAATTAACTCTTATTAATCATGCGCTAATCTTTTATTTTTCTGTCCCGTTGTACATATGTATAAATTTTTGTCATCTCGCCTTCTCCCTTCATTCCCTGACGAGGTGTACTTCTGAATACACGAAAGGCCTTGGAATCATTTTTCTTTTTCCTTGTGGATTTGTATCCTTCATTCATTTCGCGTTTTTAATTGTGAAATTCATCTCATATATATATTTAATTGGGCGACGGTCTGGGTGGTCGGTGGATCCGAAAAGACAGTTTAATGGGCCGTCAAATCATATAGCTAACATATGTTACTAATAATACTGTAAAACTATTACAAACGCAAGTTTATGCACTAATCTTTCTAAAATTTTATAGAAGAAAACACCAATGGATGCCAAACATGGTGGATCGCTTTCTGTAACTGTTCCAATCGACCGACCAATGAGAGTCTACGGTCTTCAACGTCATAGGAATTCTTTTCGCAGATTGGTTTTAAGACTTATACGTCACAATGACGTTGCCATATACAAGTATTTTTTGTGGGGTCGATCAGATATTAATGTTTCAGATACGACTAGAAATGTTGGCGAAGCAGAAAGAAAGTCGATGTATCGGGCAGTTGGTGAAGCGAGACTTCACTATATATATATATATATATACTTATTTTGGTACCTTCATTTTGCCTCCGTCCGAATTGTTCATTCTGACGAAGGTCAAGTTTGCGGTTAAAAGTTACAAAGTCTTTTCCTGGGCTCGATCTCACGACCTCCCGATCAACAGCCCAGCGTCTTAACCACTAGGCTACTCAGGGTATCCCTTTATCTACCAACCAATATTTTTGTACGAAAGGATGAACAGATGGGTCAGCTGCGCGCTGCCACCCACCACCGGGAATTTAATCCGGTCCGGTGGATTCGTAGTCAGCGATGCTTGCCACTGCACCTCAAATATACCTTACGAACCTTATGTTGTTTCGTGCGTTGGTCTCTCTTCACACGGAGAAGAGAGACATCATCAAACCTATTCTAAGTTAACATAATATATATATATATATATATATATATATATATATAATATATATATATATGTGTGTGTGTGTGTGTGTGTGTGTGTGTGTATATATATACACACACACACACACACACACATATATATATATATATATATATATATATAGCGCCTCGGTGGTGTAGTGGTTAGCGTCGCTGACTACGAATCCATCGGCTCCGGGATCGAGACCAGGTGACGGCAGCCGGCGCGCAGCAGAACCCAGCTGTTCATCCTTCCACACAATAAAAAAAGTGGTTGATAGATAAATGGGTACCCTGGGTGGCCTAGTGTTAAGACGCTGGGCTGCTGGTTGGGCGTGGTTCGGATTCCACGTTAAACTGTAGGTCTAAGGTGGAGTGAAAAGCTTGACCTTCGTCAGAATGAACAATTCGGGCGGAAGCTAACCAAAGGTTTTATATATATACAGTGGTGGGCACGGTTCCGCTAATCCGCTAACCGCTAATTAGCGAAGCTAACTTTTCCGTTAGCGGATTAGCGTTTCCGCTAACTTTGAGAACCGTTAGCGGACCAATTAGCTTCCGCTAAATTTAGTTCCGCTAACTTTAAGTCCGCTAACCCTAAAATCATACATGTTTGTTCCAGTCTGTTCTGAGCGTGTCTGCAACAGTCAGTCTGGCACGCTATTGGCTGACTACGTGTAAACACAAGACGTGATTGGTCGACGCAGCAGCAGCTGAGCAGCGTTGTGTAATTCTGCAGTTCAGTTCACTTACGACGTTACAGTCTTACAGTGTCAGCGACAGCGTACGTTATCATAAGCATATTTTCGTCAGTTTACCGAGTCTACAAGTTTTTGCAATGGAAAGTGAAGACGTTTTGGTTCCGCCTGAGGATGTTGGGCCTGTTGATGGCCCGTGGCCCCACCTGGAGGACTACTTTGTCTTTATGTCAAGGGATAAGAGAAACGCCAGCACCAGCTGCACCACCAGCAATGAGGATGAGGAAGATGACTTCTTCAGCAGCATCACTCAGCAGCATCACTCCAGCCAGGTCTTCACCAAAGACCTGGCTGGAGGCCGGCTCGAAGGAGGTCCTGACTGACGTCGCCTTCTTGGGTGAGTAAGTGTTGATCGACCTGTTCATCAAGTACAACACAGCCATCCCATCCAATGCTGCAGTTGAGCGCCTGTTCTCCATAGGCAAGGACATCTTGCGCGCCAAGAGAGCCACCCTGTCAGATGCCAACTTTGAGAGGCTGATGTTCATGAAGGGCAACCAGCATCACGTCGAGGCGATGGAGAAGGAGCAGGAGGCCAAGTCAGAGTGAATGCATTATTAGATTATTAGTTATTTTTTATGTGTATTTTTATTTCTTAATATTTTTGATTCGTTTAATACTTTTTGTACTGTAAATAAACTGTATGTTGAATGTAAACTAATGTTTAATTTCATTTGTTCATTTAATTATTTATGTACACCTTGATCATCATCTGATCTTGGCATGCTATACCTTTTTGGAAAGCTCTATGTCTAAGCTGCAACATATTAAAATTTCAGCTCTCTTTAAGGGTTTTAGAGCCAAAAAACCAAACCGAAGCTAAATTCATATAAGAAAAGTTAGCGGTTAGCGGTTATCGTTAGCTTCCGCTAAATTTTTTAGCGGTTTATCGGTTTAGCGTTATCGAAGTTAAGTTTTGAGTTAGCGGTTCAGCGGTTATCGAAGCTAACTTTTCGGTTAGCTGTGCCCACCACTGTATATATATATATATATATAGACTATATATATATATATATATATATATATATATATATATATATATATATATAAACACACACACACACAGGGTGAGTCAAAAGTCTCCATACATAGACAAAATGGCCACTTTATTATGCAATCACTTGTAAGTCACAAAATATGCTCTATGTGGGCACCATTACACCGAATGCACATACGGATGCGTTCCTCCCAGTCATGGCAAACGCGCGTTAACACGTCTGGTGTTATGCGTGCACACGCATCATGAATGCGTTCCTTTAGGTGGTCTGTGTTTTGTATTTTCACCTGGCACACCATGGCCTTCAAGTGCCCCCACAAGTAAAAATCAAGGGGGGTGAGGTCTGGGGACCTCGGAGGCCACTCCACGGGACCACGGCGGCCAATCCAGTGACCCGGAAACTGCTGAACCAGCTACTGGCGCACGCAGATACCGTAATGGGGTGGCGTCCCGTCTTGCTGAAAGTACGCTGGAAATCCCCCGTCCTCGTTCAGCAGGGACGGCATGACTGTGTCTTGCAGCATGTTTAGATACATTTCGGCATTCAGATTGGCGTCAATGAAAAAAGGGCCAACAATTGTGTTGCCCCATATTCCGCACCACACAATCACTTTTCCAGCGCCTTGCGTCTTTGAGGGACTCATCCAGTGCGGGTTGTCATCACTCCAATAACGTACGTTTTGACGATTAACCTCTCCATGAACATAAAAGTTGGCTTCATCTGAAAACAGGATGCCAGCCGAGAACTCCGTGTCTTCGTCCACTTTTGTTCTTGCCCATTCACAGAATTCCAGCCGCCTGTCCGTCGAATGCTTTTTTGGGGACTCTTCGCGAACGCTGCCAGCACCATGGTCGCTGTGCCTTCATCGGTGGCTGTTCGTGGACGGCCACTTCTCGGTTGGTCTGCAACACTTCCAGTCTTCTTGAACTTCTCAATGAGTTTGGCAACGGTGTCGTGTGTGATGTGCGTGCCGGGGGCGTGTCTCCTGTTAAAATCCTCGGCAACCTTGCGACAGCTTCCTGATCCTGCCAGAAGAATGATCTTTTTACGCACTTCTTGGGGCAAAGGCATCTCAGCACATCACCTGCAAAAAAATAAAAAATAAATAATAATTTATTTATCATGACTATTTTGCCTATGTATGGAGACTTTTGACTCATCCTGTATATTATATCCCTTAGTGAGAAAAACCCAATGTTAAGTAAAAACATTATTACTATTCTGGGCTTTCAATTTATTATCCCACATATTGTTCTTACCCCATATACCTATACACAGTGACATTTTGCCGCCACTAAGCAGGGATTAAAGTGCCTTACAGTTCTGTCATTTGATATCGCTAGTTTGCTATTAGAGGTTGCTGTTCTTTTTTATTTTAAAATTTATTTGTGAATCCATTTAATTTGTTAGTATGATAATAAAAACCAACTCTAATAGACAGAGTTTATTTCCACAACAGTTTCGATGCCTACTGGCATCCTCTTCGGGTGGATACTGTATCCACCCGAAGAGGATGCCAGTGGGCATCGAAACTGTTGTGGAAATAAACTCTGTCTATTAGAGTGGGTTTTTATTATCATATTTTGACCTTCACGTAGAAAAAAGTGAAGTTTTTGCATTAATTTGTTAGTGTTTTAAGTTATTTATTTTATATTTTTGTTTTCTTTGCCCTATTTACCTTGAAATACAACAAAATTTGCTGCCCTAGGCAGGGGCCTACTCTGCCTATATGTAAATCCGCCTGTGCCTATATCCTATTTCATATCCCTGCAGAATTCATGAGGGTATATATCTTGCCCCTGGTCAAAAATAAGTACGGAGACATTGTGTCCAGCAATAATTACAGGCCTATTGCTGTCGCTTCCTGCTTCTCGAAACTACTAGAAAAACTCTTGTTACGCCGATTAAATGATTTCCTATGGACATCTAATCAGTTTGGCTTTAAAAGGTCTCACTCAACTGACCTGTGTATCTATGTACTTAAAGAAACAATATCTAAATACATTGACAGTAATTCAACTATTTATAGCTGTTTCCTACATATAAGTAAGGCATATGATAGGATGAACCCCAATATTTTATTTGCAAAACTAGAAGACAGGAAGGTTCCCATGTACATATTAAATTTAGTGAAATTTTGGTATTCCCACCAATCTTTCACTGTTAGGTGTGGCAATGTACTATCCGATTGTTTTGGCTCCTCTTGCGGGGTGAGACAAGGCTCCTTGCTCTCCCCTATGCTGTTTAATGTATATATCGACGGATTAATTGCTTCAATTAACGAGGCAATAGTGGGATGTTGTATAGATAACACAAGGATAAATAACATAGTTAATAAGTCCCTCTGTTAAAGGTCTGGATCGGCTACTAAAAGTCTGCGAAGTGTATTCGCAGAAACATATTTTTTTTAATGTTACAAAAACTAAGGTTATGCAATTTCATCCTAAAAGCTGTAATCAGCCAGCTGATATAAGGTTTAAAATGAATGGTGAAGTAATTGAGGAAGTACAAGAGTTTAAGTATTTGGGTCAAACTATTACCAGCTCCTTGAGTGATGACTCAGATATAAGAAAACAACCTCGAAGCCTGTGTGCTAAAGCGAATATGACCATAAGGAACTTTCGATTCTGTACAAGTGAAACTAAAGACACTCTCTTTCGTACTTTCTGCAGTAATATATACGGACAGCAACTGTGGGTGAATTATAAAAACGTTTCTGGCAAAACTCTAAATTTGCTGTACAACGGGTCTTTTAGACTCTTACATAAATTACCCCCGAGATGCTCAGCTTCGCAAATGTTTGCTACTCACAATGTCCAGTGCTTCCCGGAGGTAACAAGACGTGCTCAACACAGTCTAATGCAAAGAATTAAAAAATCAACCAACCCGATCATCCAAGCTATCCATGAGTCCTGCCATTTATCCTCTAAGGCCTAAGCTATGGACTTCTTGGTACGAAAACGTCTGTCTGTAGCTCCACTTAACTTCGACATTACAGTATTAGTTGTAATCAATTGTATATATTTCTATCCTTAGTATATGAACTGTCATTGTATTAATAATATTTGTCATATGGACTATAGTCTGCCAATAAACCTTTTCATTTTCATTTCATTCATTCATTTTCATTTCATTTTCATATATACAGGGCGTCCCAAAAAAATGTATACACACTTTAACAGCTGATAGCTCAATTGATGTTTCTTTCTTTCCAAGTTAAACCCATTAGAATTAATAATGACAGTCAGACTAAGCTTTGAACAAAGGAAATTCATTCTAAAATGCTACTGGAAGTGTGAAAACGCAGTTGAAGTGCAAAGACAGTTTAGGAGCGAGTTTCAAACAGATCCACCAACGCGACTTACCATCACTCGAATTAGAGATAAGTTTGAAACCGATGGAACTGTTCAGAATGTCCACAAGAAGCGTTCCGGAAGACCACGGACATCGACAAACCCCACAAAGCAAGAAAGAGTACTGGAAACGTATCACCAAAGTCCAAGAAAATCTTTGCGGCAAGCGAGTCGTGAGGTAGGAATTTCAGAATCGTCTGTCCAACGCATTTTGAAGCGCTGTCAATGGAAAAGTTACATTCCAAGATTAGTCCATGCTATTAATGAAGATGATCCGGACCGAAGAGTGGAGTATTGCGAGTGGTACTTGGCACGATGTGGATGTGGATTGGACGAAGGGGTTTCGTAGAATACCCTCCGCGTTCACCAGACCTCACACCACTAGACTTTTTTATGGGGATACTTAAAAGACAAAGTCTACGCTATAAAACCTGCAACAGTCGCTGAATTGAGAGCAGCCATTGAACGAGAATGCACACAAATACCAAACGAAATGTTTCGTGATGTTTGCGATTCCATTGCTTCGCGTTATCAGCAGTGCCTGGACCAGAACGGACGTCAGTTTGAAAACAGGCGTTGACAAAACAATTAAATAATGTCTGTAGATTCTATTACATTTTGAAAATGAAATGTATTTTAATAAACACTGCCTTTATAAGTATTTAAAGTGTGTATACATTTTTTTGGGACGCCCTGTATATATATATATATATATATATATACATACACACCAATGCAGATTGAGAAATCTGGGATAACATAGAGGAAAGATACAGAATACTGACAGCCTACTAACATAAACTCCTAATCTCGTCTCAAGTCCCTCGAATGGCTTTAGGAAAACAATTCCTTTTCTCAGTTGAGATTAGCAATAAAAGTTTTATTACTGATGCGACTTTCCTTGAACACTTTCATAATACAGTATTTGAAAAGCGCAGTTAGAGAAAATAATTTTATTTGTCTCTCAATCACTTAAAAAAAAAATATTACTCAAATAAAATATCTTGTTTGTTATCAACATTTACTCTATTAAAATTGTTATCTTATCATACGAATATTTATTTCAAGCATTCCCACATTTAATATTATAAAACTCACGAGAATCTAAAACTTTACCTCGCTTAAATACAATTTTTTTAACCTTACATATTGATAATTAATCTACCTCAGTTAGAGTTATAGGTACATTAAAATACCTATGTTAGAAGGTACATTGAAATACCTATGTTAGAAGGTACATTAAAATGCCTATGTTAAAAGGTACATTAAAATGCCTATGTTAAAAGGGTACATTAAAATGCCTATGTTAGAAGATATTAAAATACCTATGTTAAAAGGTACATTAAAATACCTATGTTAAAAGGGTACATTAAAATGCCTATGTTAAATGGTACATTAAAATACCTATGTTAAAAGGGTACATTAAAATGCCTATGTTAGAAGATACATTAAAATACCTATGTTAAAAGGTACATTAAAATACCTTTGTTAAAAGGTACATTAAAATACCTATGTTAAAAGGTACATTAAAATGCCTATGTTAGAAGGTACATTAAAATACCTATGCTAAAAGGTCATTAAAATACCTATGTTAAAAAGTATATTAAAATACCTATGTTAAAAGGTACATTAAAATACCTATGTTAGAAGGTACATTAAAATACCTATGCTAAAAGGTACATTAAAATGCCTATGTTAGAAGGTACATTAAAATACCTATGTTAAAAGGTGCATTAAAATACCTAGTATGTTAAAAGGTACATTAAAATACCTAGTATGTTAAAAGGTACATTAAAATACCTATGTTAAAAGGTACATTGACATACCTATGTTAAAAGGTACATTGACATACCTATGTTAAAAGGTACATTGACATACCTATGTTAAAAGGTACATTGACATACCTATGTTAAAAGGTACATTAAAATACGTATGTTAAATTAGCAACTTTGGTGTTAAAATGAAGTCTAAATTCAAAATAATTTTCTCGCCTTTTCAGATATCTATTCATGCTCTTATTGTTAATGAAATCAAAGAGAGCGTATTCCGTCAATACATTTTCTTCTTCATGCACAATTTGAACATCATCCTGGTACACCTCAGGATCAATACCCCTTGCAAAGGATAAATCACACATTCTTTTGCTATTGCATCGGAAACAATAATAGGTGTGCAGATGACAGGTGCGGCACTTCTGTCTATATAAAACTCAAAATTCTCAATTTCGTCTCTACAAGACTCAAAATTTTTAAATTTCATTTGGTTTATACAGGAAAATATTCCTCATTCAAAGGGGGCTAAGACCTCCTTAGCTTTATCAATCTGGATACATTCATTCAGAACTATATCATCCGGGGCAAATTCGAAATCTTCCCGAAATACTATACAGTGTACATTATCATAAATATTATATTATTTAGCATAGCCAAATTTTCGTGCTTCTCACAATGAACTAAATCATTCATCCTGTTATAATCATTCGCAGGATATTGTTTATTTCTGTTACGTTATTCAATTTATTTATTTCGTATAATAGCTGTTTTAAGCTTTACCTCTTCATTCTTAGTAAATACATTATATTCATTCTTTTCATTCCTAGTGTACACACACACACACACACACACACACACACACTACGGAATCACAAATCTCTCTATTAGGATCAAAACAACATACGACTCTAAATACGACTGAGCCGCTACACCAAAGCGTAAATACATTCACAGTCAGAATTTTCAATAACATCTGATTGAAAGTCACACCAGACGTCAGCCACAAACACGGCTGACTTTCTATAATTCTCCTAAAATTCTAACTCAGACAACAATATCCTGTGTTCAATTCTCTGAATTATGTTAATATCTTCTTATGTAAATTCTCCTTTATAATTCACATCATCAGTCTCATTGTATCTATCAATATTATTATTATTATATGACCTATATCAATATTATTATTATTATATGACCTATATCAATATTATTATTATTATATGACCTATATCAGTATTATTATATGACCTATAATTATCATTGTTTCCTATAATCTCTCATATTATCTTACACTGGACTGCCTATTACATTCACCATTCTCTTATATTCAATATTACTTCTCTTATATTTAACAATCCCTCGTTCCCTCGACTCGCTTCTATTAAATCTAATTTCTTTTCTTTTATACTTTATTATAAAATCTCGAAACTGAACTTAAGTAATCCGCACGTTCTAAATGCTTAGAGTAATTTTGATTGTTTAATTCAGTTAATAGGCTCACGTTTCATTTTCTTAATGTAATTAACAACTTTAATGCACTTTATAGAATTTTTCATGAGAAAAACTAAAAAAAATTTACTTTAAAACGTAATGCAAAAATCACGGAAATCGCTAATAAAAATCTTCCGAATAGAATCGTAATATATTTTTTAAGCTTCTTGCTATGATGACCTTATTTAATATGACTTCGATTTGATTTAGTACGAGTGAACTTTTACTTTGGGAATGTTTCGTTCGTATATGGAGACATTCGCACTCAAACACCTTCTCGTTATGCGAACTACTACTGTTCACCTGTTGTTGTAAATACTGTAGTATTTAGTTGTTTCAATTCTCGAACGTTCTTGACATATCTTCAGCGAAGATTCTTCGTAAAATTGCTTCTTTTCAGCAAGTTTTCTTTCGGCGAATGCAATAATTCTTCTTGCTTCAATCAATTCTTCAAAATGGTTGATGACGGTAACACTGTTGATGGGTTGATGACGGTGACACTGTTGTTGGTTTGATGGCGGTGACACGCGTATCCTTTTTACAATGAGAAGGATGGAGCAGCGGCGAAATAAACAATGACGATAGAGTTTAATTTGAGACCATTTTTCAATAATTAAAATTGAAATATTGTTTTGATGGTGTTCTGGGGTCTTCGGTTCTTCGTCGACGATCGTGTTTTGTTCTCAAATCTTACAAATTCTGGTACTTAAATATAATGAGTTTTGTTACTAGTTCTCATAGAGAACGGGGGTTCGTGCCCTACCATTCAAAACTTAATTTATTATTAAAATTATTGGATTCTTGGGAGGGTAGTAATGACAGCTCGCCTAAAGTTTATACTGGATTTACTCTTAATCATATTATATTTATACTGGATTTACTGTTAACCATATTATATTTATATTGGATTTACTGTTAATTATATTATATTTATATTGGATTTACTCTTAATCATATTATATTTATATTGGATTAGAATTATTTAAATTCATAAACTTATAAAGGTTTTCAATTCCTGAAATATATAAAATCATATCTTAAAATTTTTATTTTATCTTTAAATTTCTTTCCTCCCTCTGAACCTCTTTTCTCTATTTTGCTTTAAAACTTTCACTCGTCTTAAAATTTTCTTACATCTTTTAACCTTTCTTCTTAAAGAGACAGCCCCGGAGGGACCAGCCGGTCTGTTGCTGTTTGGTGTCCTTTGTATTCCTTTGTATATAAAACCTTCATAGATTCACTTCAATCACCTTCGTATTTTGTAAGTAACTTTTAACACTTTAGCGCACGAATGACGCATATTGCGTCATCTGATGCATAGAGGTATGTCGCGCGGCGACAGCGACTCAAGCTCACACGTCCAGTGCACATGGGGTGTAGCGACCGGGTAGGGGGCCCCGTGCACTAAAATGTTAATTATTAATTTAATAGTAATTATAATTTAATGATAATTTCATACGAATTTATTAATAACAGGATCAACTTTTCTGTTATTTGAGTATTAGAGAGAATATATATATATATATATAAGAATTTTTTTTATGCAGGAAGGAGGGGCCAAGGGCGAACTCCCGCAAAAACGCCCGACCTCCTTATAGAGAAAGAAGAGAGCCAAAATCAAGGTCCAAGGTTTACGAGATGCCTCGACACTCTGCGTTTGAAAGATTGGAGGGGGAAAGATGGATTGAGGAAGATTGTGCTAGAGTTGATCGGTTGAGTAAATGAAAGATTGAAAATTCCGATTAACCCTTGAACCCTTGTCTTAGAGAGTTGGACAGAAAGAGAATGAGAATGCCTTGAAAGTCTGGTACTGCGTACTCTCCTTAAAGGAGGAGGTATGCAGTTAGAGAGTTCAGAAGAGCAGTGGCCATTATAATAGCGATAATAAAGAGAGAGTGAGGCAATACTACTGAGAAGAAAGAGATTGAAAAGTCAGTAAGAGGTGGGGAAGTGCTGAGACGAAAAGCCTTTAATTCCACCAGTGAAGTACAGCTGTGTGAGTTAAGCACCCTACACACGAAAGGCGTACTCAACACAGGGGGCGGAAAAAAACCCTACACAGAGACAACAACTGAGTAGGGAGTTAAGAAACCGCGGAGCCGGTACTACACAACTAAACTCTCTTACAAGCTGTTTTAGAGAGTATATATGATCCTTCCAGGAAAGATTACGAGAAAAGGAAACACCAAGAATGTTAAGAGAAGAGAAAAGCTTGAGTTGTTTATTGTCAAAGATAAGAGGATAGTTGTGTGGGAAATTGTGATGAGTAGACAGATGAAGATACTGAGTTTTTGAGGCATTGAAAGCCACAAGCTTTTCTGTGTCCCAATTAGAGATAACAGGTGGTGCACCATAACGTCCCACGCGAATCATGGAGTGACTGTTGAGAGGGACGCTTTATGAAGCGGGTGGAGAAGTGAAGGGTGGACTCATCGGCAAAGGAGTGGGTACGACAGGAAGTGCGACTTAATAGATCATTGATAAATAAAAGAAAAAGAGTGGGTGGCAGGACAGAGCCCTGAAGAATACATTGTTAATAGTTTTAGGAGAAGAACAGTAACCATCTACAATCGCAGCTATAGATCGACCAGAAAGGGGATCAAAAATGAAGGCACAGACAGAAGGATAGAAACCAAAGGAGGGCAGTTTGTGCTAGACTCAATCAAAAACTTTTGATATGTCTCGCGCAGTAGCAAAAGTTTCACCGAAATTCCGAAAGGAGGATGACCAAGAGTCAAAGAGATATGCAAGAAGATCGCCAGTGGAGCGTCCCTTGCGGAACCCATACTGACAATCTGAAATAAGATCGTGAGAAGAGAGGTGTTTAAGAATCTTTCTATTAAGGATAGATTCAAAAACTTTAGAAAGGCATGAAATCAAAGCAATTGGATGATAGATCATCCTTGTTTGGAATAGGCTGAACGAAAGCGAACTGCAGGAAAGAAAAGTACCAGATGAAAGACAAAGACGAAAGAGTTTACTTCGGCATGTGTCAGCACAGAAGTACAGTTCTTGCGAATAAGAAAAGGAACACCATCATGACCATACGCCTTCCTAGAGTTGAGCGCAGATAGGGCAGAAAAAACATTTTTGGGAAGAGGAGATGGAGGAATAGCACCGGAATCGTCCAGAGTTGAGATGAAGGCGAAAGTTTGAGCAAATAGTTCAGCTTTATCAGGAGAAGAGACGACAACTGAGCCATCAGAATGGAAAAGAGGAGGGAAAGAAGAAGTAAAGTTGATAGGGAAGTTTTGACCCGGTGCCAGAAAGAGCGAGGAGAATTCGAATTAGATAGGTTTTCACATTTTTGCCCTGATGAAGGAATTTTTGGCGAATCGAAGAACAGATTTTGCACGAATATAGGTTAAGTGAGAGTCAGGAGTTGGATGGCGACGGTACCTTCTGAAAGCCTCCTCTCTGTTGCGGATAGCATTAGAACAAGAAAAGTTAAACCAAGGATTTTTTGCATTAGTAGTAGGAATAGAATATGATATGTACGCCTCCATGCCCGAGAGAACCACCTCAGCGCACTCGCAGTGGCCCCGGCCACAGAAGCAGTAACCATTCAATGAGAATCAAAGAAGTACTGTTTAAGACCTCTCAGTCAGCAGCGGCAAATTGCCAAAGGTGCCTCCTCTTGGGAGCATCCAAAGGGTGAACTGGAGCGATAGGGCAGGAAACAGATAAAAGATTGTGGTCGAAGGAACCCAACGGAGAAAAAAGTTTGGCAGAATAAGAAGGATGAGTGGTGAAAAATGCAGAATGTTGGGCCTATTTCCAAGGCGATCAGGGATACGAGCAGGGCGCTGTACAATCTGATCTTGGTCTTTGTGGAGAGAGAAGTTGCAAGTTAGTTCACCAGGGAGGAATGGGAAGAAAGCCAAAGGTGGTGGTGAACATCGAAATCTCCTAAAAATGGAGATTTCAGCAGAAGGAGAGTGGGATGGAATGTATTCCACTTTGGAAGTAAGGTAGTCAAAGAGTTTTGCATATTAATTAAAATTAGGGGAAGGGTAGACAGCGCAGATTTATTTAGTTTGAGAGTGGCATGTAAGCCGTAGCCAGAGTTTGTAAAATTCAGAGGATTCAAGTTTGGGAATATGAGAGCAAGTTAGGTCGTTGCGTATATATACGCAACAGCAACCTTTGGAGTGAAATCAAGTATAGAGGAAGAAGTAGGAGGGTACAGAAAGGGGGCTGCTGTTAGTTGTCCCAGACACCTGAGTTTCAGTGAGGAAGAGGAGGCGAGGTTTAGAGGAAGATAGGTGGTGTTCAACAAATTGGAAATTTGAGAAAAGGCCACGAATGTTGTAGAAGTTAATGAAAAGTGAATCAGGCAGAGGCTCAAGATGTCTCGAATAGGCAGTAGCAGAACCAGCCCCGCTGTCTGGGTCTGCGTTCCCGGTATCGACAGCGGGGGAGCCAAAAGTGGGAACATTTATGGTCCCCTCCCCAGGGGACTCCAAGACTCTTGAAGTCGTTGCCATTGTTTCTTTTATTGTGAAAGGCTTACGTAGTATGTAAGATGCGTGCATGTGTAGTGAAAAATAGGGAGAGAAGTGTGTGTTTGAGAGCATGCTGGACTGCTCACATGGTAAATAAGACACGGAAAAAGATCAGCTGTGGAGGGAGGACAGTGACAGGAGAAACGAGAGTTCCAGCACGCCCTGTCTCTTGCCTAACGTCCCCTTCCCCCGGCGTACTGGTCGATTGGTGTCTACAATCTTCTTCTGACATTCGAAGGGAATGGGAATATAATGAGAATAAAAATGGTAACTTGGTAAAATAATTATATAAACAATAATTAAATATGAAGAAATAACATAAATAGCCGAGATAGCTTAAATAACATAAATAGCCTATTTAGCGTAAAAACATTGATTAATACTGAAATATTTTTTTTGCATCGTTGTTTACATTT
Organism: Bathynomus jamesi; assembly: GCA_023014485.1. NCBI lineage: Eukaryota > Metazoa > Arthropoda > Malacostraca > Isopoda > Cirolanidae > Bathynomus > Bathynomus jamesi. Next base: position 842,006 of record JAJOZX010000381.1, read on the forward strand.
TAAGTTAGAGCTTTCGAACCTTTGTTCGTCTTCTATCAAACAAGTGAAAAACATTACGAAATTTTACTCTATTCTGTTTTCGAACCTTGCTCAATATTATTATGAAATAAAATTTCCTGAAACTGACTCTTATCCTGTTTATAGACTTTTCCTTACTGCGTTGTAATCCTAATTATAACTTATTTGGGAGAAAATGGAATTTCCAGTTATTCATTACTATTAACTAGCATTCTTAACTATTATTAATAGTAAATAAAATGCAAATATGAATTAATTTCAAGATCAGTTTATTAAAAATTGCATATTTGTTTTGCAAATTATTTTCGCGAATGACATTTATTTTCTTTATCAAATCTTTTTGTAGTTTAATAATTACAATTCAAATTTTAATTAAAATTTGAGAGTTATAAATTTAAGTAATTTAAATTTTAAAATTTAATGATAGATTTCGTAGGATAGTGTGATTGAGAGTTTCAGATTGGAATTAATAAGTTAGAATAGTTACAAGGACGAGAGGAAGCCTCAAAGAAATTTTGGGGAGGTTTCTCTCATTCAGCTAGTGCATTTTTAATCTTTCTAGCAGCAGTAAAATACTGGTTAGAAAAGCATAAAACTCTCTCCCTTCTCTCCATTCCCTCCCCGCCAGAGGCGGGTATGGAGAAAGGTTGAAGAAAGTACCTTGAACCTGGAAAAGTAGCCAAGGAAATTTTATACGAAAGAGGAGAATAGAAAAACTAACTCCACAATTATGCTATGCACACATAGAAATAATACACTAGATAGTACCGTTGCATAAACCAACATAACAATATATCTGTACATGAACTACTTGGTATCGTCACAAAAACCTCGAGCATATGGTTTTGATTTTATACAAAATATTTACAGCTCTAATTACCGAAATATCATACCAACAAAGACGCCATGGCCCACTCCAAGCTAGCTCCAAAATGATTAAGAAAGAAGAAAAGGTCAAGCTGTCTATGCTTACACTTATGTACGTGCAAAGCTATCACGCGGAAATAGAAATAAAGCTCCTCTCCTTCTGTTCGCGTAGGCCACTGCCAGTAAAATAATGAAATACTACCACAGGAAAGGGGCTGAAACAGGACTTGAAAACGGAAATCAGATCTTCCACATCATACCTGCACCCATCACGTGCACCCAGTTATCCAAGAGGAAGAAGAGAAAAAAATAGTGATAGAAGAAAAGCAACTTTAACCCACTTAATAATATACATAAATTATTAATCTTAAGAACTAATATACGAACGAATATAAATATAACAATATTATTTAAATATAAAATATTATATATTTTAACAGTTCAATGCAACTCTTTGCGATTGGAAGTTTAAAGTTACTCTATTAAATAAAACTCAACTTCTTTTCATAATATTAACAGGGAAAAACATCCGGTCACATCTTTAAAGCGTTTTTAATGAAAGTATACAAATGTATACACTATGAAATGGTTGGTAGATAAATGGGTAACCTGGGTAGCCTAGTGGTTAAGACGCTGGGCCCGTGGTGGGGCGTGGTGGTTCGGATTCCACGTTAAACTGTAGGTCTAAGGTGGAGTGATAGGCTTGACCTTCGTTAGAATGAACAATTCGGGCGGAAGCAAAATCAAGGTTAAAAACTAATATAATTATTACGGTAATTATACACTTGTGTACTGAAATTCTCTTTTATATAATTAAAATATACATTTTCAAATATACAAAATGAATCTTATTTTAAAATTTACATTAAATAAGTAATAAAAACATTGATTTATATTTTTATTCCCGTTGGTCTTGCTTTGTGTTCCTGTTTTTTATTCCTCGTCTACCTTTTTACGAAGTTTTTAGTTTAAGATAACTTTTATCAGTGGAAAGATTTACCAGAATTCATTAGTGAAATTTTAACTAATATTTTTTTTAATACAGGAAGGAAGGAATAAGGGCGAATGCCCGCAAAAGCGCTCCCTTCTCACCAAAGAAGAAGAGAGCCAAAATCAAGGTTCAAGGTTTACGAGATGCTTGGACACTCTGCGTTCTTACATATCAAATACTGTAAATAAATTAGCTATTAAATATTTTAGCTTAAAATTTTTTTGTCCATTTCCATTTAGATATTTCTTATTAATTTACGATGAATTCAATTTAATAAGACTTATAATACAGGGTGATTCAAAAGTCAGGTTACATAGGGAAATACTGTATTATGTAATGATATAGGGGAATAGTTACATCACATGTTCGATATGGCCACCGTTAACGGCAATGCACTTGTGCAGCCAGCTAGGAATACCACATCATTGCGCTCCTCCTTCGATAACATCTCATAACTCATTTACCTGCAAAGAAACAGAAAAGCCCTATTTAACCTGACTTTTGAATCACCCTGTAGAATAAATTACTTTAATATTTTATCAACATAATATATAAATTATATTTTTTACATTAATATTATTTGAATTCTTTTCATTTATAAATATACAATTAATTTCTTTTCATAATTTTCAAATACATAATTACTTACTCCGAGAATTATATACAGGGTGTCCACAATGTTTTTTCACCCCGGTGAAATACTAAGCGATTTTCGTTTTTCTTTCAGACCTATTTATTACTTCATGGGCCGCCAGTTCTTGGTTTATCTTTTACAGTTGCTGTTACAGTTTCTTTTCCCATCTCAACAGAGTCCTTTTTGGAGGAGCTGCACGATTCAATCGGTTCTGGAAGTCTGCATGAATATTTTCAGTGATTTTGTCATTACGCGGTCGCTCATGGACCCAGGTACTAGCCAATATGCATTGTTCAATCATATCGTTGATGTTGTCACACATTTCAAATGGGCCTGAAAGAAAAACAAAAATCAGTTAGATTTCACTGGGGTGACAAGACATTGTGGACACCCTGTACTGAACTAATTACTTTACTTATTTTGACCATTTTTATATTTGAGAATAAATTTTAACTTTGAATTAATATATTTTGAATGAATAAATTTTTAACTAGCGAATTACTTATACGGGGTGGGCCATAAGTCGCTTTACCGAAGTGAGTTTCGTTATAATACGAAGGTAAAGCGACTTATGGCCCACCCTGTATTTACATTCCCTTACTGAGATATTAAATAGGAAATTAGACTTTAAACTCCTATCATGGGTGCTATTTAATTGATTTAATTTAACTATTTCATTGATTTATGATACGTGATTAGATATTATTTAATTAAATTCCGTAATGTTTAACATTTTTGTTGTCGTTTTTTATTTTAAAAGGGATAGATATGTCGTATATTAAATCCTTCAGTGAGAAAAACCCGATGATGTAAAGTAAAACCATTATCATTATTTGCGGTTTTGCAGGAAAACCTAAGATTATTGACAACTTAGTTTATTAATTTATTCTCCCAAAGATTCTCATTCCCCTTACTCCATATATATATATATATATATATATATACACACACACACACACACACACACACACACACACACACACACTTAACTTTGACATTACTGTATTATTTCTAATCAACTGTATATATTTCTATCCTTAGTATGTGAACTGTCATTGTATTAATAACACAGGTCAACAAAAAAACATTTTTTTTTCGTTGCCAAGGAAATTCGTACGAATTTAGGGTATTTTGGGGTTGCTGAATTCCAAAATGAAAGTAGTTTTTCCGATTTGGCTCTAGTTCTTGAGATAATGAATACCCTCAATTAATAGGAAACGTAACCATAACGCGTGCATATGGGAAACTACCGGAACATTCTAGATGGTGAGACCGAATAAAATGCCATTATGTATTTCATGTGTTTACTTTTGTATGATTTGAGACAATTTCAATGCGATTTGTAAGTAGGCTCCGCCTGAACATTAAATTTTTTGCATTTTTACGTGTTTCAATGGGGTACCAATTATCTCATAAATTAGAGCCAATCTAGCAAAACCGATGTCATATTCGGAATCAGCACCACAAAGTTACCCCAAAATCACTCTAATATGATTGGCAATAAAATGAGTGTTGACCAGTGTAATATTTGTCATATGGACTATATATAGTCTGCCAATAAACCTTTTCATTTTCATTTTCATATATATATATATATACAGGGTGGGCCGTAAGTTTCCATACATAGGAAAAATTAAACGTTTGTTTTTATGTTTCAGATACCCTAAGAATATGCGTTTGACGTAAGATCTTGTTTACTGATGAAGCAAATTTTTACGTCAATGGAGAGGTTAATCGGCAAAACATACGTATTGGAGTAATGCTAACCCTAACTGGCTGAGTCCGACGAAGATGCAAGGTGCCGGTAAAGTGATGGTGTGGGCCGGGATATGGGGTGACAGAATTATTGGACCAATTTTTGTCAGTGGAAATCTTAATGCCGAAAGGTATCTTAACATGTTGCAAGAAGAGATTTTCCCATCCCTGCTAAACGAGGAAGGTAACTTCCCAGTTTACTTCCAGCAAGATGGAGCTCCACCTCATTATGGTCTTCACGTGCGTCGGTATTTGGATCAGCAGCAGTTTCCGGATGCTTGGATTGGTCGGCGTGGTCCTGTGGAGTGGCCTCCCAGATCCCCAGATCTCACCCCCCTTGATTTCTATCTTTGGGGGCACTTGAAGGCCATGGTGTATCAGGAAAAGATACGAGACATAAATCATCTAAAGGAACGTATCACCAACGCCATTACAAGCATAACGTCAACTGTGCTAATGCGTGTTCATCAACAGTGGGGAACACGTATTGAAATGTGTTTTCAAAACAATGGCAACCATGTAGAGCATATTATATAAATAAAAATGGTTGTCCATAAAAAAATGTTTATTTTTCCTATGTATGGAAACTTACGGCCCACCCTGTATATATATATATATATTATATATATATATATATATATATATATACCAGTGCAGAGCGAGAGACGAGGGATGACATAGATGGAAGATACAGAAAGCTGACAGCCTGCTAATTTCTGAGTGAAATCTCGTATAAACTCGTCTCAAGCCCGTTGACTGGCTTTAGAAAAGCTTAATTTCTATTCTCAGTTGAGTTACTTCATAGAATAAATCAATAATAAGATGTTGGAATTATTCATCCCTTAATATAAACTCACCCTGAAACTGAACGATGCTAAGGCCGGGAAGATTGGAGACAAACTACACGGCCCAGACGAATCTACAAAAAGGAACGACATATATATATATATATATATATATATATATATATATATATATATATATATATATATATATACAGGGTGGCGCGAAAGTCGCGCATCATAGGAATTTTCAGTGTTCATTATATTATATTATTTTTTCTTTTAGATAAGGGATGGCTGCGAAATTGACAATAGACGATAGACTTTAAAACCAAGCTCACCCTCTCGTCTATTGTTAATTTCGCAGCCATCTCCTACCTAAAAGAAAAAAAAATAATACAATATAATCAACACTGAAAATTCCTATGATGCGCGACTTTTGCGCCACCCTATATATATATATATATATAATATTTAGGAGAAATCCAATGACAAAGAGGAATGTAAATGCCATGAAAAGTCTTCTTTAATGCGCAACGTTTCGAGCAATACGCTCATCATCAGGCTAGATAATAACAATATGAAATTAGAATCAATAAATAAATGTGAACAAGACAAAATAATTTCCATAAAACCTATTCAGTAAAAGCAAATTTTAAAAAGACTAAAAGAAGAGGGTTAAATTCAAAGTTATAAAAATTTACATATAAAATTAACCAAAAATTTAAAAAGCTATTTTTAAATTACATATAGTAAATTTGAAATTAGTACACTGGAATAATTAACACTAATACAATGGAATAATTAACACTACGAACCTTTCAATGCTGGTTCCGAGGCACGAGTAATTTAAAACAAAACAAAACAGGAAACAAGCTATGGGTTGGGCGGTTGGAGTTATAAGTTAGGGGAGGGGGGATTATAAAAAATTGGGGAGGGGGGGAGGGGAGTTGGGGGGGGGTTTTTAAAAAATTTAGAGGGACAGCTGAGGAATCCACGTTTAGAGAAGGGGTCAATGTTTTAATATAAAGAGATTCCAAAATTCTAAGTGAGTTAGGACAAGAATTACAACCGAGAATTTTAAAATTATCTAAAGTGACATCAGTTTTACATTTTATACTGTGTTCACGAATACTGGAGGCTTCTTTTTTATTTAAAATTTTACCTGTTCGGCAGGTGTCCAATAAAATGTCCTTATTTTTATATGTTCGTTATTTTATAATGAATGTATTATATATTTTATTATTGGGTTTTTTATTCTGCATGGGTATATGCATGGGTATATGCATGGGTATATGCATACACCTATATAGTTTTAATCTTTCATTACTTAATAACTAATAAATATTTTATATTAAAACCGTTCTTTCACTGTTTCATTCTTAAAGGAATTACTTCTAATTTCTACGAAACTAGGCCACAGAAGGTCTTACTATGCTATGGTCTTTAATTAAGGAAAGCTAAAGCCTCTTTAAGGATCTAGTCTACACGGAACAATATGGCTGAACCCTCAACCAGTGATGTCGCGTTTCCAGCTGGAATAGAAAATCAAGATCGTTGAGTGGGTTCATGTGACAAATTCTGTGACAGACGCAGGTGCAGAGCAACTTTTATAATGAATATGGATGCAGAGACCTACCAAATAGAAAGGCAATATCACAAATTGTTAGAACTGTGCAACACGTAAATATGGTTCATGAAATTATTGTGAGCGGTCCGCAGAAGTCAATTCGACATTTGCCAGCAGAAGTAGTTATTTCACGAATATCTGTACATCGTATACTTCGTACCGAATTAAACGTTTTTCCCTAAAAATTCATTCACAAGCTTCACTGAATAATGTTTTAAAATGGATGAACATGTTGCGAATGGAATTCGCGACATGGATGTCAGCAAAGCTAGAAGATCCTGAGTTTTTGAAACACAGCTACTTCACTGACGAGTGTTATGTACATCTGTCTAGGGCAGGGGATCTTAAACTTTTTTCAACGCGACCCCACAATCAGAACCTCGGACCACTTGCGACCCCACAATCAGAACCTCGGACCACTTGCGTCCCCATCAAAACCGAAAAAAACAAAACTAGTTTGTTTGAATTATTTTCCCCTTTGCAATAGGTATAATTATAATACAATGGTATAATATTTTATATTTATTATTTATGCACCATCCATCATCATGTAAATTTTGAAATTACAACAGAAGTTTTAATAATACAAAATGAACATTGGTTTCCAATAATTTTATCAGTAAAGAATACTCCCGTTCATAGACGGCTTTACGCAATTTTAATGTGAAGGATGATTCTGGATTGTTTGAGCCAAAACTTCAAATCGTCGTTTTCGAGATGACAGTGAAATGATGAGATCATTTTCTGGATTAAGCCGATTCCGTGTTTTGGTCCTGGTTAGGGCGAGGATTGAGAACCCAGATTCACATTGATACGTGCTCGGAAAGGGTAAAATTACTTTCATAGCCTCTCTTGCTAAGACTTTTTGCTTCTGTCATAGCTGTGTCCAGAATTTGGCGACACTCAATTCTCTGAAGAATTGTTGAAGTATATGATCGCTCTGAATCTCGAATAGCTCTTCTTGAAGTCCACAAGGCCAAACGTCGTCTTCCATCTCTTCCACATTAATACTGAAGGGATCTCGAACCCAATTATACTTGCTAACATCTTCAGGGATGTATGTTTTAAATGCATTTGAAAGTTTTTCTAAGTGAGTCACGATAATCGGTTGCACATCCTCCAGTTTGATTCTATCATCATCGCCAGCATCTTCAGAGTCCTCGAGCTGTTTATTGAGGGTTCGAAAAACCGGCACTCTTCCTCTTTCCACCTTCCCTTTCCATAAATGTAGCTTCCCTTTGAATGCTGTGATCATTTCTGCCATTTCGACAAGTGTATGTCCCTGTCTTTGCATTGATGAATTCAAGTGATTCAGCTCAGAAAAGATATCTGCGAGATAACATAAAAGCAGCCGCCACTTTGGTTCATTGAACTTCTTAGCCAAATTGTGAGTTTTTTCACGAAGGAATATCTCCAGCTCGGTTTTCATACATACAACACGTTGCAGCACCTTCCCACGCGACAACCATCTAACTTTGGAATGAAACAACAGGTGATCGTGTTCTGACTGGAACTCTAAACACATTTCCCTGAAAAGACGAGAATTAAGAGCGCTCCCTTTTACATAGTTCACAATATGAACAACATCTGACATAATAACAGCCAATTCTTCCGATAGCCTTTGTGCAGCAAGATTTTTTCGATGAAGTAGGCAGTGAATGACTTTTACATCCTGATTTATTACTTTGACTTTGGCAGTAAAACCATTCCGAGCTCCTAACATTACAGGAGCACCATCGCTACAAATGCTGAAATAGTGTTTCCATTCTAGTCCCACTTCCTGAAAGAATTCGTTGACCACGTTAAAAATATCGTTTCCTGTCGTTGTCTTTCTTAACGGACTACAAAACAGGACGTCATCCTCCAAGTCTTCTTCACCACGGTAACGGACATAAACAAGCAGTTGAGCATCATCTCCAATATCGGTGGTCTCATCCAATTGAATACTAAAATTTCCACTAGTTTTTACCGCTGCAACAACTTGTTCTTTTATATCACGTGCCATGTGATTGATACGATTGCGGATAGTGTGTTGGAAAGAGGAATGAGATTGAGTTTATTGACTACTTCATCACTGCCGACAGATCTCGCCATATCTAATGCAGCTGGTTTGATGAGATTTTCACCAACTGTATGAGCAGCTTTCTGTTTAGCAATCCGATAAGCAACGAGGTAGGAGGCGAGGGTCACTTGTTTCAAGCTCTTCATCCGCGAAATCCCACGATTATCCAGTCTCTGTTTCTTGACCGTTGCTTCTTTACGTTGGAAAGAAGTCCTATTCTCATTTACATACCTGGAATGCTTGTTTCGAGATGTCGCCTCAGTTTCCTTCTTCAGAGACTCGTGCGAGAGAACTTCCAAACACAAAACACATTGAGGTTTGACGACTCCATTTTTGTCAACAATTATAAAACCAAGATCAATGAAATCATCCTTGTAGTAACGTTTCTTTGCGCCATAATTGCAAAAACTGAAAAAAACATAAATACAAGAAAAAATGACTTGCACAACACAAAAGCTATCAAACTCTAATGAATAATGATGAAATATAATGAATTCTAAAGAATAATGGCATCAGTAATATCATGACATAATCATGACAGAAACTCAATATCATGAATATAATGAATCCTAAAGAATAATGGCATCACCATAAACATTTCCTAAAGTTAGACAACCTGAAACACAACTTATCTCATTCGTTTCTAATGGCGCACTGACGAAATAATATTTCTTCGGTAATAATTCAATCATTCAATCGTGCGTCTAGTATACCAATATGTATAATTTAATCGTGCGTCTGGCAGCAACCCCATCAGAAAGGTCTCGCGACCCCTAGTTTAAGAAACCCTGGTCTAGGGAGATTAATAAGCAAAACTTTCATTACTGGGGAAGTCATGCTGACGCACCATTAGAGTTTCCACGTAGTGTTGCTAAACTCACCATTGAGTCGCTGTTGGTGGTATGGTGTAGTAGGTCTCTAATTCTTTGAGAATGAAACTGAAAAAGCAGTAACGGTAACGCAAAATTTATATCGTCAGATGCTGCAAGATTTCTATTTACCACAACTAATTAGTTTGTCCCGTAAAAGAAATAACTGCATTACCCCAGATTCAGAGTGGTTTCAGCAGGATGAAGCACCTCCACCCACTGTTTGTGAAACTCTCAATTTTATGAGGAAGCATTTTTCCGGGACTAATCTCCCTTCATGAGCCAGTGGAATGGTCTCCATACTCACCTGACCCCACACACCCTGAATTTTTTTTGTGGAGTTACATAAAAGACAGGATCTATTCTACCAAACCTAAGACACTCGAAGACCTACAAACCAAAGTCTATGAGATAATCAACAACACCCTAACTGAGCTATTTCCAAAAATTGTTAAACGTTTGTGTAAGGTTGAATATTGTGTTAGAAAGAAATGGCAATTACGCTAAATATGTTGTTTAATTAAGGTTAATAAACTCGTATGTTTTACGTACCTATTGCGTTTGTCTGTGTCAAGCTTCCTTTTTTTTTTTTTTTTTTAGCTTTGAACATTTATTTGGGAATAGGGAAATTATTTTTTTGAGGGGGGGGAACACCTGGTGTGTGTGTATATATATGTATATATATATATATGTGTGTGTGTGTGTGTGGTGTGTGTGTGTGTGTACATATAAAGACGAGGAAGACCAAAGTAACATCAATTAATTATTTGAATTAATAAACGTTTCAAAAACAAAACATTTCATCATAATTAATTAAAAGTTAAACACATTTCGAGGCTAACAAATGGAAATTAAATAACTAAAAATTGCAAAAAATCGCAAAAGAAAGAAATTAAAAAATTTTAAATTGAAGAAATACAAATTTTAAAAAATTAAACATTTGCATGAAAAGTAATTGAAAAAGGGTTAACTTACGAGAGAGAGAGAGAGAGTTTAGCGGAAAATTGGGAATCATTCAAACAAGGTCTCATGCTTACGAATATGTTGGGATTCCAGGATTCTAAGTCATTGTTGTTGGAAACGCGAATACAAATTTCAAACAAAAGGTTCTTTCAGCTTATTTAGAAAATGAACCAATATTTATATCATTCATAGAATTAAACTTCAAAATAATTTGGGGATAAAAATGCTGAACAAAGGCTTTTTAACTCTATTTTGCAGGAAATATAACCAATGCAAGGCATAATATATTTAATGACTTTTGGAACAGAAGATAACTCTAGTTTAGGTATATGTATATATATATATATATATATATATATATATATTTTTTTTTTCAAAATAATATATATATATATTATTTGGAAAATTTTGAATACGGGAGTCCATCAAATTTCTTGGGTATCGTATAAATTATGACGGAAGTAATCCGATAAGAACCTGAATTTAAGATCTAAGAGTTTGTAAGTACAGTAAATCTTGTAGCTCTGTTCAGCTGTCTGCTCATACTATTAACCCAATAAGGCCCGAATTTTATTTTTCTCCGCAGAACCTTACAATTATAAATATTATAATAAATATTACTACGAATATGCGTTGGCAGGAAATCTTGTGACTAGTCTGTAAATAACTTAGTTGAGAGACCAAGGAAATTCACTCCCAGACCAGTATAATTCGTTTTTCTATAAGCAGAGGCATAGAAAACATTATTAATTCTTTTCACTTATACAGCAAGGAATGGAAGGGACCCGTTCGTTTCGAGATCCATAGTGAATTTTATATTGGGATGTTTATTGTTAATACAGTAAAAAAAAATACGGTGAACGTATCGTCAACATAACCACTTATAGACTTTGAATCTGAATTCAGGCAGGCTATTTCTCAGCCAATTTTTTTCATGATAGCAGAGAAAAGCGTTAGCGGTGCTAGCCCTAAAGGGCTGGCTACCCATTAGCAAATAGCCAGCGTAAAATATTGGTTAATTCTTTAAGCATGTTGTTCGAGATTTGTTTTCGTGCTTTGTTTACACTTATAACTGCCCTGACTGCAACGCAGAGTATGTTGGTTTTCTATTTGTCAACCTCAAAATGTATTACGTTTAAAATCACTGAAGATGGAAAGTGTATATCCGAAATGTTTGTAATTCCAATATATTATAATGTTTGCTGTCGCCTTGGTTTTCCTCTTATTTTTTCGTCAACGATTCCCCATGAACGAGTCTTAGGTATGTAAATTTGGTTAACCTTGGTTTTGCTTCCGCCCGAATTGTTAATTTTAACGAAGGTCAAACTTGTTCCTCCACCTTAGACCCACAGCTTAACGTGGAATCCGAACCATGACCCACCGTGGGTGGTCAGAAATTAAAAAGTCCTTGCCCAGACTCGACCTTCCGATCAGCAGCAGCCCATCCTCTTAACCACTAGACTATCCCGGGTACCCATTTATCTACCAACCAATTTTATTGTATGGAGGAACGAACAGCTGGGTTTGCTGCTCACCGACTGCTATCACCGGGAATCGATTCGTAGTCAGCGATGCTAACCACTACAGCACTATATTGAAAACCTAACCTTCACAGCGATGCCAACGTCATTATAAGAATGAAATCTGCGAAGAAATTAACACAATTGAAATAAACAAAGAATAAGGAAAAATATTAAAAAATTTAAGTAACATTATAAATGTCCGCCCACGTATTTCCTTTCGTTTTCTTTACAATTAAAACATTTTTAAACTTTTTTGAAAATAGAATTACATTTTGGGGCGAAATCATGTCACCGCATTTCAAGATAGAGAAGTTCGAACACGTTCCCAATTTATTATATGGATAAAAACACGGACTTAAATTTGATAAATTAAATAAGTTTTTTTCGTACGGTTCCTATGCCAATTTTAATCCGATAAGGCGTCAGAAAGTTAATAAGCCAATCATATTAATCAGTGGCCGTGGTTCATTTTAAGTATATTTCGACAAATTGTTGTCAAAGTAATTTTTTTCAGGGCAGGTTTGCCTCCCTCTCTCTCTCTCTCTCTCTCTCTCTCTCTCTCTCTCTTTCTCGTATACTCTATATATAAATAATAATAATATTAATTACACGGACTAACTTTGAAAGAACTAATTTCACAACACAATTGTCTCTCAACTTAACGTTTAACTAAAATTAGCAACACCCATTGATTTTTGCATAAATACATACATACACACACACAACAGAGAGAGAGAGAGAGAGAGAGAGAGAGAGAGAGAGAGAATATAAAAATAGTGTTTTCAACCACGTTCAATAATAATGATACCGAATAAACTTAATTTGTCTAATTTATAGATAATATAATTTACATCATACGCAAAAGACTATAATTTTTTATATACTGAATATAATGTAATATGAAGTGTGTACAAGGAGCATAATCTTTGTAAAGAATACAGTTTATTAGGAGTGATATATATATATATATATATATATATATATATATATATATATATATATATATATATATTTATTTTTAGTTTCCCATTCTGTTAATCGTTTTCTTTGTTTAGAAAATTAGTTTCTATTTTTGAACACATTTTATTTCAGAATATAACTTGGCTTGGCTATATATACCTTACACTTTACCTTACACCCTTACAAAGGTTCCGTGCGATGATTCTTCATTTCGCGAAGGTCAAGCTTGTCGCCCCTCCTCTCGAGTTGGCCTGGTGAAGTAGTGATTTGGTTTCTTGTGCTCTCCACCTTACAGTACATAGCCAGGTACGTCTGGCTCAGCGGGGATTGTTCTGAGCCAGGCGTCTAATCTTATTTTGAAGATGTCCACTGCAACTCCCTTCGTGTTCCTTAGGTCTTTGGGCAGCTGATTAAACAGTTTTAGTCCTCTCACAACAAAACTATTTTCTTTCAAGGTTAAGGATGTTCCCTTTCTCGCCTTTAATTTGGGAACACGACACGGTCTACCTTTTCTACTTTCCACCGTTGTTTGGGGAGTTATAGGGTTCAGAGTAAGATTCGGGACTAGTTTCTCCATTATTTTCCAAGAGTAAATAATGGTGTATCTCTCTCTTCTCCTTTCCAGTGAATATTGGTCTAGTTCGCGTAACCTTTTCCCAGTAACTTAGTTCTTTGCACACTTTGATCTTGGCTGTGAAGCTTCTCTAAATCCCTTCAAGCTGTCTTAATGTCTTCTTTCTTATATGGGGATGTTAGGACCGAGCAGTATTCCAATTTGGGTATGATCAGTGTTTTCTGGAGAAGAATTATTACATTCCTATCCCTTCGTTTAAAGGTTCTCGATATCTGCCCCGTTATTCTTTTTGCTCTGTTTACTGCTATCTTATTTTGTGTTTCAAATTTCGCTCGCATCATCAGTCATTACAACCCCTAAATCTTTTGCTCTAGAATTTCTCTGAATTTCGTGTCCATTTGGGGTATATATTCCATGGATTTTAGGTCCTCTTTTTCCGTACCGTAAAAGCTGAAATTTCTCAGTGTTAAACTTCATATTGTTGTCTTCCGTCCACTTGTAGATTCTGTTCATGTTGGTTTGTAGAGATCCTATATCTTCTGGGTTTTTTATTTTTCTACTGATCTTTGTGTCATCGGCAAAGGATGTTACTGTGCTGTCTCTGGTAACGTCCTCATCTATGTTAGTTAGCATGATTATGAAGAGTACTGGAGCTAATGCTGTTCCTTGTGGTACTGAGCTGAGGACCTCTGATTCTGATGAAGATATTCCTTGTACTGTAACGACTTGCCGCCGCTCACTAAGGAAATTATATATCCATTTCCCTACTTTTTCTGTAATTCCCATATATTTCAGTTTATGTATTATGATTCCATGGTCACACTTGACGAACGCGTTTGGCACCTTCAAGTGCATCAATAATGTTGTAGTGTTCCATTAGTTGTGATAGGCATGATCTACCTGACCGAAACCCATGTTGGTTATCATTGAAATTTTTCTGAGTTTCCAAAAATTCATAGATTTTCTGTCTAACTATTCTTTCAAATATTTTAGTGAGATGAGATGTAAGCGACACTGGCTTAGAGATTTTGGCCTCGAATCGATCTTCTCCTTTATATATTGGGACTATGTTTGCGCTCTTCAGGATGCCCGGTATTTCTCCCGTGTCTAGTGATCGTCTCCATATCCAATATAGGGGCTCAGCGATTGCATTCTTGCAGTTTTGAATAGTGTGGCATTCCATTTATCCGGTCCTGCCGCTGAGTGTGTTTCCCTATGGCTTGTGTAATATCATCCGCCGTAAAGTTGGAGTCCGTTATACTTTCTCCCTGTAGTTCTTCTTCAAATAAAGCGTTTCTATCGCATATTAATTTGTCAGTTTTTGAGATACTGAAAGATGATTCGTACTGAGCTCTTAATATTTCAGATACTTCTGTTAGATCATCAGATAAAGCACTGTTCTCATTTTTTAAAGGTCCGATAGTCGCATGGTTTTTCGACTTTCTTTTTGCGAAATTATAGAAGTACTTTGAGTTAGCCTTTATCGCTTCTGTAGCGTTGTCTTCTTCTTTTTCTGTATGCTTCTCAATTAGTTCCTGTATGACGTCACCGATACTTTGCAGTTTATCATTAAATATTTTTCTGATGTTGTTATCTTTACAGTTACTTAATTTTGCAGTCACTTTTTCTCTTTCGGAACAATGCCCTCTTTTGTCTTTCGAACCTGCTTCTCTTTCCACTTTGTTGTATTTTTGGGACATGTTTTTCCACAATTTCTAACGTCTTCTCCTCTAACGTCATTAGCATCTCTCCGTTGTCTTGGCCTCGAAAATGGTTTTCCAATCTATTACTTCCATGCTGGATGTAACATCTTCCTAGTTTATAGCTTTGGAGTGAAAATTAAAAATTTCGAATTTGCTTCTTTCTGCTGTGCGTGTTCTTTCCTTTCCTGTTGCCTTTATATTAGTTGTTATTTCAATGCTGTGGCCCGATATCATAGTTGGGGATAGTTCTACATTATCAATTAGATTGCTGTTGTTTGTGAATAGCAAATCTAGGCAGTTGTTTTTTCTTGCGTTTTCTGTTATTTCTTGCGTTAACATAAATTCATCAGCTAGAGATAGTAGCATTTTTACCTGCTCCTGGTCTTCTCGTGTGCCCCCCTTGTCCTGGTGTATACGTATGTTTTTTCCTATCCTTTTATATTTCATGAATGGGAAATAAAAATCACCACAGAGAAAAATATTTGGGGTTGGAGAGTGTAGATCTTTTACCCAGTTTCTTACCTCTGTAATGGAATCTGAAAATTTTGAGGTTGGCGTGTTTTGGGGGTCTGTACATTACAATTAGTAGTATTTAATTTTTCAACTTTTGCTGCTACACATTTTACGTAGCTGTTTGAGGTACTTACAGTCATTTCTGCCATATGCCTTTCGCGTGTGTAAATAGCACATCCTCCTTTACGTCTCACTGTTCTGTCGGCTCGGAGGATGTTACAGTTGTCAATCTGAATTTCTTTTTTGTCAGTACAGGACTCACAATTTTCACAGTTCGCTTGGCAGTCCTTTAGATGAGTTTCCGTGAGGCATGCAAAGTCTGCTCCGCCTTCTTGCACGAGTCCTTTCAGGTATAAAACTTTGTCCGAGGAATGATTTGATTTAAGGCCCTGAATGTTGGCTAGGATTATTTTTATTTTTTCTCTATCGTTTTCGCATACAGGTGGTCCCGATTCGTTTTCCAATGGTGGTGCAGGTTTCGTTGCCTTGTAGTCCTCCGAGAATTTAACTCTTTTTATCTTTGTCGGTATCTGCTGTCCCGATAACGCATGAAGTGTCTTTGTGCGTGCCTTCTGTCCGGCGCTCGGATTCCTGTGTTTGTCAGCTGATTTTTTAATTGCTGGATAGTATTTAGCAGCTGAATTGTGTTGGCTGCGTCTAAAAAATTGGCACTCTTCTTTGATGTTCGTTTTTCCTGTTCACCCGTTGCGTTCCTTTGAGGGTGGTGGTGGTAACGGCATTTTTTTCCGTATTTGCCACTCCCATATCTTGCATAGGTGTTGCAGACCGTAAGATGGTGGAACTTGCATTTCTTATCAAATTTGCAGTATCCACTTGTGTAATACGTGTTGCATAATGTGGGATGTGCATATATGCATTGCCCATCCGATATCTGCAGTTCCCTTTTGCGTAGTATTTACATACGATATTTTTTACGCTTTTTCTTCTTGTTTTCTTATTTTTTTCAAAGTTCTTAATTTTGGTATTATCATTATTTTTCTTTGGCTGTTTATTTTTTACGTTTTTAGTTATTATCTTTTAATCATTTCGCTCGTTGGACAGTTTGACTACTTCGCAACTTTTACTTATTTCTTTTCTTTCATCTATGTTTTCTTTCCGTATTATATTGTTTATATTGTTATTCGTTATTAAATTGTTGTTCGTTATTACGCTGTTTTTCGTTATTTCGTCCTCTCTCTCATCCACCCGGTTTTTCGTTGGGACATTTCCGGACCCTTGTGTCCCCATTATTTCATTCTTTTTTGCAACATTCGAGTCTGCTATCTCCATTTCTTTAAATACCGCAAATGAATTTACCGTCTGTGTACAATTTAAGGTGGATCGATTTTACATTTTTTTCGATTTCCATATTCTAATAGAGACAAAAACTTGCGCATGCATGAGAAAATAGCGTCTGCAAAATCTTAGCTTAATAGGTAATCATCTTCTGCCCCCGGCAGAGCGATGAAAATCATATTTTAGTAGTCAAAAACGTATTTTTCTTATAATTTTTAAAATATTTCAATATGCATCAAAATTATTCCTAATAACTATAAAGTCGATGAAAAAGACCTCATATGATCGTTTTTCCAAGCGCGTTGTCCTACGTTAATATCTTTTGCCCCCGGCAACAACGTCAAATGTTGAAAAAATAGGTAATTTATATACATATTTTCAGATCGGCTCTTTGTCTTAAATAATGCATTTATATATTTCCCATAGCATTTATATCGTTGCTTAGGCATGAAATAACACACACGCAAAATTTTATGACTCTAGAGTAATATCTTCTGTCCCCGAGAAAAGTCTAAATGTGGATTATAATTACGTTAATGCGATGTTATAAGTACGATAAGTACTAAGTACAGCTCCTCGCTTGCTAATTTTATAAAATTAGCAACCCAGAACTCACCACGAGGAGGTGGCTGTACGTCGAGTTCCACCCTATCTAGCCCCAACCACCCTTCCTTTGGCTGCATGTCGATTTACATACGGTAATCTTTCTTTGAATCAAATCGTGGAATTTTTGTTCGGGAGTGAAGACGGGAGCGGATGAATCCGTCCCTCTCTTCTATTCCACTTACACTGGCAGAGGCTTCGGTTACTAATTTGATGAGTCTCTCGACCGCTTGAGTATGACAAGGGAATAGTGGGATCAGTCCATCAGGCTGGTCTCCCGTCTCAACAAACTCTTTTATTCGGGTATCAGGTATTGTTTTTGTAACGGGGGGTTCGGTCACCTCAGCCGTTTGCCAGTTGATCATTTCGTAATAGTTTTGACTATCGTAGAGCAGCTCAGGCATGGCGAAGGCTCGAATTTCCCCCGCTGGTGATTGTTTTGATCGTGCTTTTAATATTCTTCTCCATCCCAATTCTCTTATGTGTTGCTCATCGGCATGTAGCATGGAGATCAAAATATTTTCTGGGTGAGCAAAGAAAGAATTTCTACGGAGGACTTTGTTGGCGATTGTCTTAGATCTTTGAGGCATGGTCTGAGAGAGAAGCATCATTTCGAAAAAATGTTTTGCGCCCTCAGTGAAACTGGAGTTTTTCTTTATCTTAAACCAAATTGGTGCGTAAACTGTCATAATGAATCGCACAATTTCGTTGAAGGTGCTGGAGGGTTCACTGGTTGAAACATAGAGGCGCAGAAATCTATTTGCTGTTGTCAGCCACCTGGAATGCGCCATCTTACCTGGATTTCGAGCCGCGAGAGCTGAAGAGCAGCTACCGCTCGACACTGCTCTGTAGATGCCTAACAAATATTTTTGGTCAGTGCTCAACTCGGCATCATCTATGTCAATGTCGGGAGATGGAATGGCATCGAATTCTGTAATTGGAAGTTTTTCGCAGTCGTTCAGTTGTTTTCCAACTGGTCCAGTAAAGCCCATTGGCCTAGTTGTTTTGCCGTCCAAGTCTTGAATGAGGTGTCGCAGTGATAATTCATTACCGTGTAATAGGCATGTGTGTGTGTTACTTCATGCCTAAGCAACGATATAAATGCTATGGGAAATATATAAATGCATTGTTTAAGACAAAGAGCCGATCTGAAAATATGTATATAAATTACCTATTTTTTCAACATTTGACGTTGTTGCTGGGGGCAAAAGATATTAACGTAGGACAACGCGCTTGGAAAAACGATCATATGAGGTCTTTTTCATCGACTTTATAGTTATTAGGAATAATTTTGATGCATATTGAAATATTTTAAAATTTATAAGAAAAATACGTTTTTGACTACTAAAATATGATTTTCATCGCTATGCCGGGGGCAGAAGATGATTACCTATTAAGCTAAGATTTTGCAGAGGTTATGTTCTCATGCATGCGCAAGTCTTTGTCTCTATTAGAATATGGAAATCGACAAAAATGTAAAATCGATCCACCCTAGACTGTACATGCACCACATAGAAATTTGATCCCCGCACGACGTGTTTCGCATTCGAGACAAGAGTTATTTCCCTATCATCCCAATTCATGCAGATAAAGTCTTGCAGTCTTTGACAGAAATCGCATCGAATCGCTGCGTTTTCCGTTGTTTCCAGATTACACAAATTGCAGATTAAGTGAGAATTTGGACCTATAGCCATGCTATTCCTTAATTAGCATAAAAAGAAATACCTACACAAATTCTTTCTTTCTTTATTTATTTTTATTTCTATTTCTTTCCTTTCGATAGTCGAGGGTTTTCTGACCTTTGCATTTTATGACCTTTTTTCTGCCTTGTTTTAAACTTTCTCGAATGCCAACCGTATTTCGTTTCAAATATATACGTTAAAACTGGTGGTAATTTATGTAAACTGTATTGCATTTTCTTAATTTTACTGAATTTCACTTTATATATTATATGTACGGATTCACTGATACTTTATACACTTTCGGGTGTAAACAGAATAAACCGCCGAGTAGTTTATTCCCTTCCCTGTCTTGTCCCTCCTTTTGAACGTTCTTAGTACCTGTCCCGCGACTCTTTTTGCTTTCTTTATTGCTTTATTGCTATCTGATTTTGTGTCTCGAATTTGGCATCATCGGTCATTATTGCCCGTAAGTGGACCGCTTTCGTGCTTCTATGAATTTCTTGTCTATCTGGAGCATAATATGCAGTCTAAGTTCCTCATTTCTACCATATCTCAAGAGCTGAAATTTCTCGGTGTTAAATGTCATATTTTTGTCTTCTGACCATTTGTATATTTTGTTTGTGTCCCTCTGCAAGGCCTCCACTTCATTTGCAACGCTGATTTTTCTGATGATCTTTGTATCGTCCGCAAATGATGTTACTATACTGTTGCTGTTTACTCCACTCTCTATGTCTGTTAGCAAGATAATGAACAGGAGTGGGGTCAGCACTGTACCTTGTGGTACTGAGCTGCGTACTCTTGATTCTAATGATGATACACCTTGAATTTTGACGACCTGTAGTCGTTTTCTGAGGAAGTTGTAGATCCATTTTCCCACTTTGCCTATTATTCCCATATGTTTCATTCCATGTGCTATTATACCATGATCGCATTTGTCGAAAGCTTTAGCAAAATCCGCGTGTATGAAATCATAGTTTTCATTGCCTTCAAGTGCATCTAGGATATTGTTATAATGCTCTATATGTTGTGATAGGCATGATCTTCCTGATCGGAATCCGTGCTGATTTTCGTTGAATCTTTCCAATGGCTCCAAGAAGTCATGGATTTTTTCTCTGACTATTCTTTCAAATATTTTGGTGAGGTGGGACGTCAAGGACACTGGTCTATAGTTCTTTGCTTGGGATCTATCCCCGCCTTTATATATAGGGACAATGTTTGTTCTTTTTAAGATGCTCGGTATTTCTCCAGTGTCTAGGGATCTTCTCTATATCCAGTATAAGGGTGTAGCTATTTCATTTTTACAGTTTTTAATTAATAGTGCGTTCCATTTGTCCAGACCTGCAGCTGAATGTGATTTCATTTGTCCTATAGCTCTCGTTATATCTTCTGTGGTAAAATCAAAGTCTGTTATACATTCTACTTGCAATTTCTCTTTGAAGAATGCATCTATGTCAGGTATCGTTTTGTCACTTTTTGGGGTACTGAAGACCGAGTCATACTGGGCTCTCAATGTTTCAGATATTTCTTTTAGATAGTCTGTTAGTTCATTATATCCTTTCCTTAAGGGCCCAATAGTAGCGGGTGTTTTTGTTTTCCTTTTCGGATAGCTGCCGAAGTATTTTGGATTTTCCTTTATTGCTTCTACCGCCTTTTCCTCTTCCCTCTCTGTATGGCCCTTTATCAGAGTTTGTATTTCCCAATCGACTCTCTCCAGTTTTCCTTGTATTACTTTCCTGGCATTGTTGTCTCTGCAATTAGCTAGCTTCGTCGCTATTCTCTTTCTTTTGCGAAATATTCTCTACTTTCCTGGCATTGTTGTCTCTGCAATTAGCTAACTTCGTCGCTACTCTCTTTCTTTTGCGAAATATTCTTCTCTTTTGCCTCTCTAGCCAGTTCCTCTTTTCTTTTGGCTGGGCTTTCGGAGCATATTTTTCCAAAATTCTCAGCGTCTTTTCTTTCAAGGTTGTTAGCATTTCCTCACTTGTTTTATTTTCTAAAACTGTTCTCTACTCTATTTAGGCCAAGTGTGATCTGATTTCTTCCCAATTTATGGTCTTGGAGTTTAAGTTAAAAGACCCATATTTGCTTCTTCCTTCCGTATGTGTATTGTCTTTCAAAGTTATCGCCATATTTGTTGATAACTCGATTATATTGTGGTCTGAGATAATAGTTGGAGTTATTTTTATATCCGCAATCAAGTTCGTGTTATTTGTGAATACCAAATCTAGGCAGTAATTTTTCCTGATATTTTCTGTTATCTCCCGTGTCAGCATAAACTCGTTTGTGAGAGCCATCAGCATTTTTGCTTGCTCCTGGTCCTCTCTTGTGTCCCCCTTATCTTGCTGTATAAATATATTTCTACCCACCTTTTTGTATTTTATAAATGGGAAATTAAAATTGCCGCTGAGTATTATATTAGGGGATGGAGAGATTACAGACTTTATTAGGGTTCTGATATCATCAATGGCATCCGAAAATTTTTCATTTGGAAAATTTGAAGGTCTATAGATGACTATCAGTACCACGTTTAGTTTCTCTATTTTCACTGCAAGGGTTTCCACGAAACTGTTGGATTTACTTATATATATATTAATACACACACACACACACACACACACACACACACACTATATATATATATATTAGGGATGCAACGGGTAGCGCTTTTACCGGGTAATCGGGTATTGAAGACGTTACAAAATTTGCTGGTTTAGTACCGCGACTTATTAACTGTGAGCAGTTCAAGCACTTAGCTTTACTATTATCTATTTATCAATGACAAAATAGTCCCAAACCATACTACGATTTGCCATTTTGAATGTTTTAAAAAATATTATACAAAAAATATATCAAGAAAACCTGCAAAACAATAAAATTGAAATTAAATTAGAATTTGGGTTTTACTACCCGTACCCGATTTTTTAGCAATTACCCGATCGGGTCGGGTATCATCAAGTAGTACATTACCCAATCGGGTCGGGTACCCGTGACATCCCTAATATATATGCAATAAAATCACAGAACAACACGTGATCTTTTTAATAAGCAAAGAACCACAGGGCAAAGGAAAAGGAAACACGAAATCCGAGCGCTTTCGTGATATATTCATATCTTCAGGGACAAGTAAGAAATAGCAATATATATATAATATATATATATATATATTTCAACTGCAAACAACACAGTATAATTAACGTAAAGAACGACGCTTGTATAGAAGAACGTTCCGCGCAAGATGAGGAGGGAGAACGAACAAATGAAAAAATGAGGTAACCACCCGGGAATCGAACCCGGGATCTTCCGATTGCCGGTCAGATATGATAACCACTACACCATAGGCCTCACTCAATCAGAAGTCGTAATTCTCCTACATACGCGCAGAAACCAATGCCCTGAGGGGGCACCTTTCGCATGCCGCACATATATACATTTCAACTGCAAACAACACACAGTATAATTAACGTAAAGAACGACGCTTGTATAGGAGAATATTCCGCGCAAGATGAGGAGGGAGAACGAACAAATGAGAAAATGAGGTAACCACCCGGGAATCGAACCCGGGATCTTCCGATTGCCGGTCAGATATGATAACCACTACACCATGGGTCTCACTCAATCAGAAGTCGTAATTCTCCTACATACGCGCAGAAACCAATGCCGGGTGGTTACCTCATTTTTTTCATTTGTTCGTTCTCCCTCCTCATCTTGCGCGGAACGTTCTTCTATACAAGCGTCCAACGATAATGATATTCCACTCTCAAACCCAGACGCTCCAAACAAGGTTTGGCTACCGACGGCCACCCATTTAGTACCCATCTATGGCAAACTTGAGGTTCCCTTGAGAAGCTTCGGGCTACCGGATATCCCACGGCTGACCACACAAGCTTTAGCCATGAGATCCTCATTTGCCTATGCTTCTTACGAGCTTCTGACGTAAGAGAAAGTCGGATTCCGCCGTATAAAAGGAGGGGTCCGACGCCTGGACACTCAGATTGAAGACGGGCTTCGCCATATTAAAGATAGTCAGAGTTGGGCCGAATCAATTCTCCGAGTGGAATTAGTGGAAAGTTTTCTGCTCGTTAAAGACTTAGTTTTTGAGGAAGTTGGGTTTATCGGCAATTTGGGCTGAGTGAGTTCTGCCCGTAGATAGGAAGAGGCGGTAGGGTCCAGCATTATTTATCGTATAACTCGATTAATTTTACATTTAAAGATCAACTACTTTTATTCTCGAACTTTTGTTAACTCTTATTTTTGATTAAAAGAAACATTTGATTCACTATAACTAATTAAATTGTATTGCCTAAATTCAAATTAAAAACCATATAAACCGTCGACTTCTTCCTTTTCACTCTTTGGACTTTATAAGTGGGAAAGGAAAATCACGAGCCCACACGGTACTCCGATTGTGGGAATAAGAAAATTGAACTATTTCTGCATCAGAAGTGCTCAAGTAATACCCTCTCTCGAGTAACATCCTGACCGTGCCCGAACCCGGCGAGAGGCGTATTACATATATATAATAATAATAATAATAATAATAATAATAACAATAATAATAATAATAATAATTACACTTGTCTTAAAAAGTAATTAGAAATACAACAGGACTTTGTATATTTTCTTTCGGCGGGTTGAGGAGGAGGAAGACCGTGAAGTTATCATAGAGGTATGAGGACTAAATATTTACAAGTTATTCCATTGTCGACAAAAGATAGCATCTTGCCATTTGTAAAACTAATTTTTTAATAGAAAAAGAATTCTCTAGTATGAAACAACGTAAAACTCTGATCATTCATCGTTTGGACTTTGCCCAGATTGGACGCAGTTTCCATAGCTCCTGAAAAACAACTTGAAGTCTATCTTTCGTGTGTATCTGATCGATTGAAGGTTGTTTGATTGGCTAATTTGTCACTTTATAAATAGTTTGTTCATTAGCGATTTAAATTATTTTATATTAATATTTTAATTACTCAAGTATTTAGTGTGAAATGTATCATTTATCGTTGCAGGCGAGTACACAGTTTGTTACCATTTATTATTATTATTACAGTATTTTTGTTCTATTATTAATATATATATTTAATAATTAATAATAATTATTACACAAGAAATTTAGAATCTTTTGTTATCGTTTCTTATTATTATTATTATTATTATTATTATTATTTCTGTTTTATTTATATATTTAATAATTATTTCACGGAAAATTTAGGATTTTTTTAATACATCCACCAGTGGTTATTGTTTGTTACCGTTAATCCCATTGATATAACTCTCAATTACCTACTTAAAAAAATGTGCGTGTGTAGAAATTCCTTCTTTCAGTATTTTCGAACTCTTGTTTACTATTTTCACGTCACTAATCCATAATTCTTTTCAGACTCTTTTACCTACCTACCTATTACTGTAGATCGAGAAATTAACTTCAATTTTTCGTGAGAAAATTTTTCTAGACATGGCATCGAATCTACGCGATTGTTCCGAATGCGGTGGGAAGTTTCCTCAGTACTTTTTTAACTTTCTCTCTTCGAACCCTTTAGTTTGCAGATTTTGCGTAAACCGACAAGAACTACGAAACAGGTGATTTCGGCGAAAGACGAACTTCGAAGAAGTAGGGGGAGAGTCGACTGCGATGAGAAAGGAACTTAGTGCTCTGATGGCTAGGTTTAACTCGCTGCATTTTGTTTCAGAGTTTAGGCGTGAGTTCTCATTCAGGGCCGAGATAGCGCGAAGACGAATCCCCGACCAGTCGTCATTCCCAGTCCCCTTTCTCCTTCGGAGGATCGATCGTTTGAGTGAGTTCGAAAAAAGGCGCGACCTAGACAGCATAAACGTTGCTTAAGATTGTCTTAGAGCCAGAGCAGAATGACACTCAAGAGATTAGGCTAGGTGGCGATTTCATTATTTGAGGGCAATTACAGGGGTTCTGCGGCAGGAACCTAACTCGGAGAAGGAGGTACTGCTATCCTGGAGGCTGGAGCCCGTGTTAACGACATCACGGACTCCATAGAAGATTTAGTAAAGACACCGATCAAAATACGATATTTATGGCGCATGTTGGGACTAACGATGTTAAGATTTCTAAGTTAGAGAAATACAAGCGGCTGATGCGGACTCTAACGGATAGGACTAATAAATTAATTCCTTCAGGAATTCCCCCTAAAATAGCATGAGCCGACGACAACAGGAAAATGTTGAATTCGTCGATTTGTGGAGTCATTTTTCTAGTAAAAAGGGTTTAGTTTTATGTGATGGTCTTCACCTCAATGGCGTGGGAGCAGTTCATCTTGGTAAACTACTGGCTTTTCAGGCAAAAACTGGCAAAACTCTTACAAAAGCGACTAGCTTAACATAAATTTTCCTTACAGTGGACGATTGCCTCCACGAAGAAACTCGAAATTCTACTGCGGTACACAAAATTTTATAAATGTATTTTATATTAATGCTCGAAATTTAAGATTTAAATTTGATGAACTATCAAATACTGTCTTTGACCAAAAATTTGAGGTTGTAGCAATTAGCGAGTGCTGGTTAAATGCAGAGAGTAGATTTTTTTTTCAGGGAATATCATATTCCACATTACGAAATATTTAACAATGATAGAATAGAAAGAAGGGGTGGGGTGGTGGTACAGTACTCTACGTTCAGTCATACTTAAAACCAATAATTAAAAATTTTGCAGAAATTACTAATATAAATGCCATGTTTGGTGAAATTAAAGACAACTCACAATATGAATTAATTATAGGTTTAGTATCATACATAGGCCTTCCTCTCAGACTGTCGATAGTGATAACAGACTTTAGGAACTAATTTTTGACGTAAGTAGCGAACAAGATGTGATAATTATGGGAGATCTTAATTTTCCTTGCAGGGGAGTGGGGTGGTCCTTTAGAGTCTAATTCCGGTCATCGACTGTACGAGGGTTTACTCGAAAGTTCACTTTTTGAAATGGTCAAGGAACCCCCAAGAGAACGCAATATTCTAGATTTAGTTTTAAGTTCAGACCTAAACGTAATTGAGAGTATTTCTGTAGAGGACTACTACTTCACCAGTGATCACAGGCAAATAACATTTGAAATTAATGTTCATAATTCGGAGAGTGAAATACGTTTTGGATTTTAAGACCTAAATTTCGTGATATGAAACTGCAACTTTCGACTCATAATTGGGATGAGGTTCTGTCGCGTGATGATATTCATGGCACTCGAATTTCATTTTTTGATTATTTTAAACGTTTAGAATCGAGTAATATCTCATTACGTAAAGAGAGACTGGCTAATTCCGTTAAACCTAAATGGTGGAATGCTGAAATTACTGTAAAAGTAGCTTAACGTCAAAAAGGAAACGCATATTTCAAATTTAAAGAAAAAATAAATTTGTCCGATGAAAATGCTTACAAGCTCTTGAGAAAACGAAGCAAAAAACTTAGGAAAAGTAAGCGCAAATATGAGCTATATATAGTAAGCCAAATTAAATCTAATCCGAAAGAATTCTATTATAATTACCGTATTTGACGGCTTACAAGACGCTGCGCCGTGAAAGACGCACCTTAATTTTGGAAAGGTAAATTCAAGAAAAAAAGTTTTTGATGCACTTTATTGTTAATACAATGGATATGTAAAATTCAATAAAAAGAAAACCCAAAAGCCAATAAAGAAAGATAATATGATTATTACTCTTATTATTTGTTATTAATCAACTTCAGATTCATTACTGACATTATCATCATTATCCCCATCATCGGCTTCTAAGACGCAGGGCGATTTTTTAAGGTATTTATAAGGAAAAAAAGTGCGTCTTATAAGCCGACAAATACGATATATTAGAAGTAAAAAAGTAGCTCGCAGGCCCACTCATAAGAGAAAACAACGAACAAATTTCCGATGACTTACAAATGACGAAAGTTTTAAATAAATTCTTCTCGTCCGTGTTTACTAACGAAAATATGAACAAGATTCCCGTTCCCGTAATCAAGCTCAATGATTATTATTTAAAGATTTACGATTTTACCATTTGCGTAACTGAAGTATTCTCGGCAATAGGTAAAATTAGTCCTAATTAAACTCCAGATCCAGATAAGCTCTACCCTATGGTACTTAAAGAAATGAACTGCATAATAGTCTCTCCTATTACATATATATTTAATAATAATAATAATAATAATAATGATAATAATAATAATAATAATAAATCGTTACAGTGTGGAGAAGTTACGTTCGATTGGATGCTTGCAAACATTATGCCAACATTTAAGAAAGGGGACAAATCGCTTCCAGGAAATTATCGTTCCATTAGTCTGACTTCAGTAGTCCGTAAGCTTATGGAGACGATCGTTCAGGACAAAAGAGTTAATCACTTAGAAATGAATAACTTAATCAAAGATTCTCAACACGGCTTTCGACGCAATCGTCCTTCTTTTACTAATCTGCTCGATTTCTTTAATGATATTGTAAATATATATGACGAGAGTAAAGCCGTAGATGTTATACATTTCTATTTTCAAAAGGCGTTTGATAAAGTGCCACATAGGAAATTATTAACTAAATTTCACTCTCATGGAATTGATGGTCATGTTCTCAAATGGATCGAAAACACTGGACAACATTAAATTTGCTACTGAAACAAACTGAGATGATTTAGGGTAATTTGATGGCACTGATTTCAAATATGTAGTCAGAATTTTTCCATCACCTTTAGATTTTAAGTTACTGACGTATATCAATTATTTAACAGCACTCTGTGCAATATCATGTAATCAGCTCAGTGTAATGAAATGCATCAGCCTTGCTTCAATCCTATACTCACTAAATTCGCCCAGAAATAATAAATCCCTCGCATGCTCAATTTGCTAGCACATTCGAGTAGTCTCTTCTCTGAATATGAAGGGGGTGGAGTCATATGAAGGGGACAGAGTCAGACGTCTCTGTCTGTCTGTCTGTCTGTCTCTCTCTCTCTCTTTCTATCAATGCGCTCTGTAGCCTCTCAGTCATTTAGTTCGACACTTCGCGAAGCTTTGTGCACAATTTAAATTAAATCCGGTGTTCTATATTTCGCAGAACTGTTTGTTACACTTTTAATTTCTAGTTTTGTGAACATAAATTCTTTTCTATTCTTCACAGATCATTAGAAATGGCGGCTGCCTCAAGTTTAAGTAAAATCCGGAAATGCAAAAATCACCCAAACAGTTTTTGCTATACTTGTGGAAAATACATTACAGTTTTACAAAGGACGAACATCACATACAAAGTGAAGGTAGCTTACTACCACTACTTTGGGTGTAAGATTGGTGACCAAGAAAAATACTGGGCTCCACATGTGTGTTGTACGGTTTGCATATCTGGCTTAACACAGTGGCTGAATAAGAAGAGAGCAAGTATGTCATTTGCAGTTCAGATGATATGGCGTGAGCCTAAAGATCATCTAACTGACTGTTATTTTTGCATGACAAATGTTTCTGGACATTCAAGCAAGACCAAGCAGTATATTAGTTATCCAGATATTGCATCTGCAATGAAACCAGTACTCCATGGGGATGGGCTTCCAGTGCCACATCCACCGGATAATTCAGAAGCAGATGGGTCATCCTGCGATGAAGATAATAACTCATCGTCATCTTCTTCATCTAGTTATTTTATGGCACCTCAGAATAAAACGCCCCATCTGATCACACAAGAAGAACTAAGTGATTTGATTCGTGACTTGTCTCTATCAAAGCAACATGGAGAACTTCTTAGCTCTCGCTTGCAGCAGTGGAATTTATTAGCTCCAGGCAGAAAAGTTTCAATTTATCGAAGTCGCCATCAAAGTCTTGCTCTTCATTACAGCATGCAAGATAGTTTGTGTTTCTGTGCCAATGTTGATGCACTAATGGAAGAAATGAATGGAGACTTTTTATAGATTCTTCTAAGATTAGTTTGAAAGCTGTACTTTTGCACAATGGGAACACTTAAGCCATCGATTGATTCCTCTTGCTCATTCTGTAAACATGACAGAAATCTATGAAAGCATGCAGACTATCCTTAAAGCCATCAAATATGATCAACATAGGTGGAACATCTGTGGCGATCTAAAAGTGATTGCACTACTTCTAGGATTGCAGAGTGGGTATACCAAACATTGCTACTTTTTATGTCTCTGGGACAGTCGAGATAATAATCATTTCATAAAGAAGAAATGGCCACTGAGAGAGAGTTACATCCCAGGAAAACAGAACATAAAAAATCAACCTTTAGTGAATCCTCAAAATGTGTTTCTACCCCCTCTTCATATCAAACTGGGACTCATGAAAAATTTTGTAAAAGGAATGAACAAAGATGGCAATAGCTTCAGATATCTTCCTAACAAGTTCCCATAAATCAGTGAAGCTAAATCGAAAGCAGGTATATTTGTTGGGCCACAGACTCGGGAAGTGCTGATGGATATTGATTTTGAGAAAATGCCCAGTCAGAAAGAACTTGCTGCCATAATTTCTTATGAAATCACAGACATGAAAACTATGTTGGGATGATAAATGATATGCTCAAGGACTACCGAAATATGGGGTGTAGGATGTCATTAAAGATGCACTTCTTACACTCCCATCTAGACTTCTTCCCAAATGATTTAGGTGCAGTGAGCGATGAACATGGTGAACGATTTCACCAAGATATCTCTACAATGGAACAGCGTGTCAAGGACGATGGAATCCAGTGATTATGGGAGAGTACTGTTGGTTCTTAAAGCGTGAAACTGAGAACATGAACAAAAGGCGCAATAAGTCAAACAAATATTTTGCAAAAAAAAAACTAAAAAACAGTAGTACGTGTTTTGACAGTACTTAAATGTATTTTCAGTAAATATTGCAATCTAATGTACTCAATCCTAATTTCCATTAATATCTATATTATGTATGTAATATTATTTGTTAGTAGTACATATGTATCAGTAGGTCATTGAGTTGACTAGCATATCGTTGTAGTAGTATGTCGTATGTTTAGCAATAAAGAATTAGGAGATGGATGAAATAAATGGTAATCTGGAGCTTGGTATGACCAGGTGAGAAAGGGGTGGGTCTTGTCCAGGCCATTTATTTCTCCCATATCCTATTTGTAATAGTTATAGTGCGTCTTTTATCATTTTAAAACATTCTTCAATACAATTTTCAAAGCACAAGTAAAGTTTTTACGGGAAAAGTTATTTTTTTACTATGTATAAAAATATTTTGAATGACCTTATCATAACTCAAAAACTAGAGGTGATCAGTAATTCTAAACTAGATTTTTGGAATTACCACTGTCAAATTACCCGAAAAAGGTGTATTTTCTCTAGTAGCAGAAGAATTTTTTTTTTTTTGTTGCCCAGTGAAATTGGCTTAGTGGACGTAAACAAAAGAGTGGTAATCACGATGGATGGTACTTTAAAGTCACACCAATAATATAAATTGTACTACAATGCTTGTTTCTAAAAATGTTTCCACGTGTTTGTATAGGTGTCCTTTACTTGTCGTGAAAGGAACCCAAAATGTGTATCATTTCAGTGACTAGTTACTAAAATATTCAGTTTTTGGCGACAGAGCGACCGCATATGCTGCGGGAATAGTCTTTAAAGGACTAATGGCAAAACGTTTAACTGGAGAAGTGTAACTTGCGGCAGGCCTCGGGGATCAGTTCTGGTATCAGTTCTTTTCATTATTTATATCAATGACATCGACATAGGAATTAACAGTATGGGGACGAACAAAATCAGCGGCAGAACGTTTGCAGATTCAAGAATGTATTAATAAATTAGTAGAGTTTGCAAAAATTTGACAAATTAACATTAATATAGATAAATGTAAAACGCTGCATATCGGTAAAAACAATGTTAAATAATTGTATTTCTATGCACTACAGGACAATAACGAGTGTTTCGGAAGAAAAAGACTTAGATATTAAATGTTGTCGACACTCTTAAACCGAGTAAACAATGTATCGAAGCTGTTAGAAAAGCAAATATAATGTTAGGATTTATTGATACATCATTTTAATTCAAGTCTGAGAAAACAATACTAACATTATATAATTCCTTACTACAACCCAGCTGGAATACTGCGTTCAGTTCTGGTCCCTATATTTACGACAGGACAGACGGAATGGAGAGAATGCAGCGACGGGCTATAAAGATGATTCCCAGATTTGGAAACAAATCATACGTTGCCCGTCTAGAAACGTTAAATTTATTCTCACTCGTGAAAAGGCGAATTCGAGGAGATTTAAACCGGGTGTTTAAAATAATTAAAGGTTTTGATAATGCCAACGCCGAAAATGTTTCACCTTCAGAAATGCAGAGAGAACTCGCTGTAATGGTTTCAAATTAGTGTGTAAACATTTTAATTCTAATGAAGCTAGACATCTTTTCTTAAATCGTATATTTAATTTGTAGAATCGATTGCTAGCCAGCGTAGTTCAAAGTAATTCGGTAGAATCCTTTAAAAGGAGACTAGATGCTTATCTTGCCTTAAACTCCCAGTTGGAAGCACTTGTTGGCGCATAAAAGTATTGTAGGATTTTTGTTCGGATTCCCTCATCTTTACTTTAAAATTTTCAGGTTAAATTTCTTTCCTTTCTTTCAATCTCTTTTTCTTTTTGTTTTGCTTTAAAACTTTCAATAATCTTTAAATTTTCTTACATCTTTTAACCTTCCTTCTTAAAATGTGAAAAACTATCTAATTCTAATTCTTCTCGCTCTTTCTGGCATCTAGCTAAGAACCCCTTCAACAACTTTACTTCCTCTTCTTTCCCTCCTCTTTTCCGTTCCGACGGCTCAGTTACCGTCTCTTCTCCTGACAAAGCTGAACTCTTCGCCTCCAACTCAGCTATGGATGGTTTCTTTCTGCCCTATCTGGGCTCAACTCTAATAAAGCGTACGGTCCTGATGGTGTCCCCTCCTCTTGTTCTTAAGAACTATACTTCAGTGTTGACACCCTGCCTTGGCAAACTTTTTTGTCTTTGTCTTTCATCCGGTACTTTCCCTTCTTGCTGGAAGTTCGCTTTCATTCAGCCTGTTCCAAAGAAGGGTGACTGCTCTCAACCCTCCAACTATCGTTCAATTGCTTTGAATTCTTGCCTTTCTAAAGTTTTTGAATTTGTCCTTAATAGAAAGATTCTTAACCACCTCTCTTCTCACAATCTTCTTTCAGTTCGTCAATATGGGTTCCGCAAGAAACGATCTCCTGGCAATCTTCTTGCATAGCTCTGTGATTCTTGGTCATCCTCTTTTCAGAATTTTGGTGAAACTTTTGCTATTGCGCTAGACATATCAAAATCTTTTGATAGAGTCTGGCACGAATCTTTAATTTCGAAACTGCCCTCCTTCGGTTTCTATCCTTCCATCTGTGCCTTCATCGCTAATTTCCTTTCTGGCCGATCTATAGCCGCGGTTGTAGATGGCCACTGTGTTGCTGTCCTTTGTATAAATGACAGCATGTCCATTTTTTAACTACAGTAGGTTTACTCTGTACAACTGATTAAATTCTGGCAGAATTAATTCTATTGGCATTCCTCTTGGTCTCATTATGATGACTAAACACTCGAGCATCGTTACTAAATGT